>PVJO010014211.1:0-49094 GCA_004026905.1 Hystrix cristata
AAAAAAAAAAAAAAAAAAAAAAAAAAAAAAAAAAAAAAAAAAAAAAAAAAAAAAAAAAAAGATACACCAGAGGAGATGGAACTGAGGTTTCCTGCACAAGTGAGAAGGAAGTGACTCGGAGGGGATTTCCTTCTCCAGGGATAAGCCTCACTACTGTAAGGAGGCCTGAATGAGGATCTCAGAGCCAAAGACTGGTGTGACTTTGTCTCGCTGTGGGGCCATCATGCTGGCAGGTACACTTGGGAGGGTTTGGAGAAGGGCAAGGCAGCAAAGAAACACTGGCTGCTGCAAAATCCTGAGCAGGAAGTTAGAAAGCTTGAACTTGGATCGTAGGAGAATACCTCATTATGTCCACACACAGGGTTTAGGGTTAATGGAACAAGGCTAACGACATACTAGGCTCTGACCCAGACACCGGCAGTCAGGTTGCTTTAGCTTGTCATTGTCGGTTACAACTGCCTTCCATCAGATCAGTAACAGCTACTTCTACACTTCATGAAAATATCACTAATTTTAAAGTTATCATTTGGTTTTGATACAAGGCTGTAGCAACCTTTATGACTGAAAATAGCACAAAGCATGTGAAATTTCCTAAGATGTATTTTGAATCTTATTTGATTTACAGTCAAGTCAGCACACACAATGACAGACGTGCCACATCACCTGAGTTCTTCTAGTGGAATAATGCACGTGGAGACCCAGATGGCCACCTGGGAACCGAAGCTCACTCCTCACAGCAGAAGCCACATGGACATTTTTGTGCTATTCTCAGAGCCTACTTCTATTTACTGAGCTCTCACTGGAGTGCTGGACACTAAGCTTGGCACTTTACCAACATCGATTACAAATGTCTCAGCAACTTTATAAGACATTGCCTTCACGCGTAACTGACAGGCAGAGACTCAGAGACATCGAATCACTGACCCAGAGTCACACAAGTATGACTCTGATCTCCTAGGTTCCAAAACTCATGGTTTCTCTTCTTGTCACAAGGAGTCATTTCTTGTTGATGAAAAACTTATAAAAAAGAGCCTGGCATGTTGCTTAGGAATGATTATCAAAGCTAAGCATCCATCCTGCCCCTGCCCCCACTACAGTGTCTCTGACCTCATTGCTACCCCTGTCTCCTGTTTCCTCCAGGGACACTGGTCACCTTGCTGGCTATTACCTTAATATGCCAGACACGTCCCTTCCTGGGGCTTTTGTATTGCCTGGGACACTCTGGCTCCAAGCAGACCTCTGGCTCACTCTCTAAATTCTTCATCTTTGCTTAAATATCACATTATCAGAGGCACAGCTGATCACTCTGTTTAAATACATCCTAAGTGCCTCAGCCAATGTTCATTTACACTTTCAGAGTTCCCTTACTTTGATCTACATGTGCTTCCCCTCCCTTTCCAGAGCACCCATCACTGTAAAATACAACACATATTCACTTATTTACTGTATGTATTGTCTGTGTGTCCTGTCCTGAGGACAGAGATTTCTATGGCTTTATATGCTAAACTATGTCTTCCATATTATCAGGGTTTAAAAAGGCTTTTAGCTGGGGAAGGTGGCACATGCTTGTAAACCCAGCACTCGGGAGGCTGAGGCAGGAGGACCACCACAATTTCGAGGACGGCCTGGTCTACATAGTGAGCTCAAGGCCAGCCTGAACTACAGAGCAAGACCCCAACCCCATCTCAGAAAGCCAAAAAAAAAAAAAAAGGTTTTTAATAGACATTTCATTTAACCTTAAATACCGTTTAAAGATAGAGATAGAACTGTTATTATCCACATTTTCTAGTTGGATGTACATTTAGAGCAAGTGTATAGCCATATAATGAATGGTGATAACAGTATTAAAGGAATTAAGCATTTATTAAGTTTTCCCATGAGCCTAACGCCATAGTAGATATATTACAAACCTTCGACTCACTTTACTTTTTATTAGTACATGTTTACAGTACATAAAGTTTACATTCCTTGTGGGAAATTGGTACATGTACATAACACACCTTAATTCCTTTGTTCATCCCCTTCCCCTCCTTTATCTGTCCCCTCCCTCCATCGCTTGATTTCCTCCCCCTTTGAGAGATATCTGTCTTCTTATTTCCTATTATCTATATTTTATTTTGTTCTTTATTTATAGTTTTGGTTTCTCATACAAGAGAAGCCAGGTAATATGTAAATTTAGGTGTCTGATTTGTTTCACTTAACATTATGGTCTCGAGGTGCATCCATTTTCCTCCAAATGAGTCGAAGTTTATCTTTAAGGAGAGTAGTACTCCACTGTGTGTAAATACCACATTTTCTTCATCCACTTATCTGTTCATGAACATATAGGCTGCTTCCAAGATTTAGCTATTATGAATTGTGTTGCTATAAGCAGGGCTGTGCATGTATCACTGCAATATATGTTTAACTCTTTTGGGAAAATATCTAGAAGGAGAATAGGTAAGGGAAATGGAATTTCTAGTTTTAGGCTTTTCTTTTGAGGAACCACCATACTGATTTCCATAGTGTCTTAGTTACTTATCTCATTGCTGAGACAAAATACCTGCCATCTAAAATTAAAAGAGGAAAGGTTTACTTTGGCTCACAGTTTATAGATGTTTCAGTCCATAATTGGCTGGCTCAAAGGTAGTGTCGTGTGGCAGAGGGCATCACAGAGAATTAAAAACAGTTTATGGCATGGAAGGCAGAAGGTGGGAGGCAGCAAAAGTAGCAATCAGTGAAGGAGCAGCAGCAGGCTGCCTCTCCTTTTTATCCTTTCCAGGCTATCCACCCTTTGAGTGGTGCCACCCATGCCCAGGGTGGGCCTTCCTATTATCCATTCCCGAAACTATGCCAAACCAATCAGTGGACTAATTTAGCAATCACACACCCTTAATTCCAGCATCACACACCCCAGATCCAGCCACCTCTGAAAAGCCCCACCTGTGACTGCATGAAGCTTTGGGGGGACATCCAGACACAAGCCATAACACAGAGCATTGTATTAGTTTGCATTACTATCAGTACTGTGGAAAGGTTCCTTTTCCCCCACAGCACTGTCAGCATTTATTCTTTGATTTCTTGATGATGGTCATTCTTGCTGGGGTAAAATGGAATGTTGGGGTTGTTTTAATTTGCATTTCTCTAATGGCCAGCAATATTGAGCATTCTTCATGTATTTATTGACCATTTGTACTTCTTCTGTGACGTATCTATTCATTTCATGTGCCCATTTTCTGATTGGGCCTTTTATTTTTGGGGGGTTAATGTTTGAATTCCTTATATAGTCTAGATATTAGCCCAGCCCAGTGAAATTCTGATTACTCTCATTTTACAGAAGAGACATCTGAGATCAGCAGTGACTTAGAGATAGGATCAAAACATACAGTGAATGTTTCAATAAAAATTGTTACAATGAAAAGCAGATTTCTACTAATCTCTTGTGAAAATCTCCCCCTCACTTCAAACACACTTATCCCATTGTTCTTGCCACTTTTATGCAGTTTACATTTTATGTTTCTGGAGATTTTTGTCCAATAAAAACATTATGGTGTGTCCTCTTCTACCTTTTTCACTGGATCTGGTTCTTCTGGCTCTTTCCCAAAGTCAAAATGATCACAAAATGTAGATGTTTTGAATCCATTCTGGACCCTGGGGGCAGTCACAACAGCACAAATAAGCCACTCACAAGAAAGCACTTCCAGAACTTCTTCAGAGAGCTGCAAAAATGATGTTATAAGTGTGTTCAAAGCGAAGGGGAGTATTTTCAGTAGGATTAGCAGCAATATGTCTTTTACGCTAACAGATTAAAAAATTTAACTTCACTGTATTTTTGGTCACATACTGTTAAAAACTCACCCATGTTTTACCCACCGAGTCTCTGGCAACATCCAGAGCAGACCCCAGATCCTCTGATACCCATATATTTTGCTTTTTCCCATCCTGCCCTGGCAAAACATGCTAAAATTTCTCCAGAAAGGGGAGAAGAGCTTAGTAACTGGAAATAGACAAGTAATCCATTTTTATTAAAACTCTGTATGTAACAAAGTAAGTGACCCTAGGCCACATCTTCCTTGGACTCACAGATGACAGATTTGAATACAGGAATGCAGGAAGGTTTTGCTCTAAATAAAAGGCTTATTTGATCTTGATAACTTGAACTACAGCTTCAGTTATGCCTGCTGTTGGAACACAGATGCACAGTCCACACCAGGTCCATACACAGTGGGGAGCCTCCCAGGACCCCAACATGTAGATCTGATTGGCTCATCAAACTGACATCTCCCAATTCCCAAGGTTTACACTTTTGAGTGACAAAGCCACTGTCAACCAGAGCAATTTAATCTTTCAGTCTATCCTGTGACCATGGAACCTTGGTCCTCTGGCTTCTGTTGACCAAATGAAAATATTTCCTTGACAGGAAAAAGTTCATTGATATGTGCATTTCTTGTCCTCAGGTTAGGCTTTGTGGGGCTCTATGGATTACTTGAGGGACTTCAGTTACCTTCAGAGGAGGAAAATACACTGATATTCTATTTATTTATTTTTAACATGCAGTGTAATTGTCCATTCTTCAAAGTGACTCCTCTGCTAGCAAAAATGAAAACAACTGTACCTATCTGATTATCAGCTCTCTAAAGCTACTATTAAATTACAAGTATGTGATTGATGGATACATATGGAATGCAACTTGAAAGGTTAGATTCTTTGGTGTAGTACAGAAGCTTATAAAACATAGACTTCTGCCACTGTTTCTATATTTTTTACCTCTTGGCTATATCTAGAGCCCACATTTACTTTGGCCCACTCAAGATACAATGAGAAACCTATCAAATTCCGTGAAACTAAAATCCTTGATTTCTACTTTAATCACTTGAGATATTCTAAAGACTCTCCAGATCTGACTATAATTATTTATTTACTATTGTGTTCAG
Source organism: Hystrix cristata (assembly GCA_004026905.1). Classification (NCBI taxonomy): domain Eukaryota; kingdom Metazoa; phylum Chordata; class Mammalia; order Rodentia; family Hystricidae; genus Hystrix; species Hystrix cristata. Next base: position 4,914 of record PVJO010014211.1, read on the forward strand.
CAGCTGGCAGTTTGAAAAAGGGGAATGGAAACCAAAATGTTTCCCCAGTGAAAAGGAAGAATTAGGTTTATCATAACTTTTTCTGGAAACTAGCAATCTGTACCCTGTAACCTATTTATTTGTATTTTAAGGATTACTCAGTAAACTGTCCTTTTAAATGTAAGCAACTATCCTTTCAAAAATCATAGTAGTAATATTAGTCCAATAATGCATCATAGGCCTCTTCTTTGGCACCAATGTCAATTCATTCCTAAATTTTATTTCAATCTAAGTCAAAATGATTTTCAGATGATCTATGCCTGCTCAAAGCAGAGTTGTTTAAGTGCTCAGGAAATTGAGCTTTGCTTTTTTGCTTATGGATTACCTGGAAAACGGCTGCTACTGGATTTCACCCAGCATCTATATATCAAGCACATAAGACAGGTGAGGTAACCTATTATAACTAATGGTAGAAGATGTGGCAGGAAGAACACCGATATGAATGTTGTCTGTGCTATTCAGATTTTCCAGATTATTGGTCCTGTCACTGCCTTGTAAAAAACACATCTGAGATAATATATCAATAAGAAATTTGTCTTATACCCTAAGCCTAGCTCTATGTAGCATCCCATCGCTATTTTTGTTTTTCCTGATTAGGACATACATCGAGTAATTATTTGGCTAATATAGGCCAATTTGAAAAAGTTAGATGTGCCAGTTGTATAACAACTGCCTAGTGGTCGCTCTAAACAGTCTTTGAAACAGCTCCCCTGCCTCTCTTTCCTTTTACCTGTGTTTGTCCAGGTGGAAGGAAGCTCCACAGGTACTCCACAGGGCATTGTTCTGGTTCCCCTTTTACTTTTTCTCTCGGTTTGTCAGAAACCTGAGTTCATTATCAAACCTACTTTTAACAGGAAAAGAAAGTTTCTAACATCCAGGAAGGAGAAAAAAGAGAGCATTTTAAGATTATTTCTGGCAGGAGCAACTCTTGCTGAGCTGGAGAAGTTAAAAATGCCAAGCCCAATATGCTCCTAGCAATGATCCCTCCTTCCCGGCCCAATGCATCACTGTCTTGCCCTGTACAAGTGAGGAAACACAAGAAAGATGAATTGCTAAGGATAATGTTTCTTTTGAAAAGACTCCCCTCTGATGATAATTATGTGTCTTGATGGAAAGAGAAGGATGAGGTTAGGAATGACTGCCAGGGAGATGGCTAAAAACTGAAGGTTGGCATCATAAACCAGAGTTCTTTCTCAGAGTGAAAATATAATAAAAATACTTTATACAAATCAACTGGATCATTCTGGGCTACAAACTAGGTCAACTGTTTAGAATGGGCACCTGTGGGAAGTTGCTAGTGTCCAGTCCTTCTCCTCTGCCAAGGAATTGGACTTCCGGTAGTATATTTTGATTTTGAGTTCATGTCCAAGACTAAACATAGACAACCAATTAAAAGTTATCACAACAGCAGGTTTTCTGGGAAAGAAGTAACTATGCTAAAAGAGTTCATATGTTGAAATAGAGATAATTGCCTTAAAAATAAAACAAAAACGAACATAAGCCCGAACCCTGTATTTGGTGTACATATGTACTTGGCGTGTGTGTGTGTGTGTGTGTGTGTGTGTGTGTGTGTGTGTGTCTGTACTCATCATTCAGGTCTTCAGATAATTTTCCTGAACCGTCCTGTGAATTACATTTTTCTGCTATACGATCCTTCACCTCACACAATTCTTCCACAATAATATTCATATTATGTGACTTAGAATTTTTAAATACTATCTCACTTTTTAAATGAAAGGCAAGAAGAGCAATTTTTCTGTTTCATCAGTTTGCACCCAGGACTAACCTTGAAATCTGGTACATGTTTGGTCTGTAAATATTTGTTGAAGGAATGTTTTCCTCATAGACTCACTTTTGACCTTTGTGGTGGTTAGACAGGATTGTGTCAACTTGATCAGTTCGGGAACAGCCAGGGGATTGGTGACAGAGACTTCTGGGTATGTCTGGAGGCATAACCTTAGTGTCTATATCTGGTTTCTTACTCCTTTTTCTCTGGCACTGTTTGCCTGTTTCATTTCCTGGCTTCCATGAACTAAGCATCTTTCTGTCATGATGTTTCTGTCTTGGAGCCAGCCAAACATGGACTGAATCTCCTAAAATCATGAGCCAAATTAAATCTCTCCTCCTTTAAATTACAAGTGTTGGGTATTCTGTCCAAGTTAAAGGAAAGCTGATGAATACAAACCTCATTTCATGTCCTTCTAGAAGACCTAGCTTGGTGTTTTCAGCATGATTCCTAACTGGAATTTTTGGTTCATTTCCTGGTCACCCCGTTTGGCTAGACCCTCCATCATGGCATCTACCACATCTTGGTTACTTCTTTATCTCTAGTGCTTGCAATAACAGTAGAAACTTACATATCCACTAAATGACTGAATGATTACATGACTGCATAATAGAAAGAAAGAAACAGGGGAAGAAGCAGAAGAAGGAGGAAAGAAGAGACAGAATATGAAAAGAGAAAGACAATAGAACAATGGGAGAACAAAGATTGAATATAAATTATTCCTATTAGTAGAACTTTTCCTGAGTATTCATTATGTGTTCTGTTCTGAATAGGAACTTGAGTAATAAGTGTATCTTGTGCAAAGACATGACCTTCCAATGCACCTTTGAGAAAAATTGACTTAAAACTTTGGTTTTTGGGTGAACTCAAAACATATGAATGAAAAGGTTTGCATTCCAAAGAAAGTAGCTTAAAAATCAAATAGCAATTAAGATAGCTGTAAGAAAACATTAGTCCTTTTTTAATAGTCAAGGAAGGATATATGTTTATAGTTACAGGCAAATTTTAGAGGAAAGGAATGAAACATAGATTAAGGAATGTAAAGACTGGCATGACTATTGGAAATTTTGTATTGTTACTTTATTGCAAGGGAGTCCTTTCTTTAAAAGCTGTAATATGTAAGAAAAAGCACAGACTTTTTGAGATTCATTTTTATAGAACTTCTTAATCAAGATCTTAAAAATAACTCTCTTGGAATCTATTGTAGTGGATGTCAGAAACACATATTTAAGACTGTGTTAAAAATGTTTTATTGACCCAATGGACTGGAAAGAGGCTCTAAGCATCTTTGTCTGTAAATCACTGACAAGACAGACACTAATGGATCTTTAAGCATGTTTTGGTCGAGCAAGGAAAAACGGCTGTTTGATTTGTTCATGCCTGAGATTAAACAAATAAGCACTCTCTCTTTTAGGGGTTTGGGGGTATGTAGAAGATAGGCAGCTGTAGAAAAAGAAAAGAATTCTGGACAGGACAGACATGTTTGAGGCAATACAATAAGGGGCGGTAGCACAAATTCAGGAAGCCAGCTGCTAAGATTCACGTACTGGATCTTATGTTTCATATTAGTTTTCACCCCTTGCTTCAGGTTTCTCATCTTTAAAATGTGGATGATATTATCAACTGTATAGGTTTGGTCTGAAGATGAGATTGGCATGAGAATTAAATAAGTATAGGCCAAGTGAGTACGATAATGCTTGATTCAGGGTAGGCGTTACCAATCTCCGATGTTACTGATGCTATTGGAATGATCATCTTTGACTAAATCCGGCTTACTGGTGGAACAAACACTCTCATGGTTTTCCCTCTTTTCATCATCACAGACCATCTCTCACAGCCATATTTCTAGTCTTATCTCAGGCACATGTTGGGTTAACAACATTTAGATATCAACATCCACCTGAAATAAGATTGCTAAAAGTAAGGTAATATCACAACCAACCCAACTCTCACCCAATAGATGTCTCCTTTATTTTTTTAAAGAAGTAAAAAAAATACTTATACATCGGATATATTGGAACTCCATTGCAGAAATCAATTTTTAATAAGTGCTCTACTGACATGGAAATAAATTTTACCCAAAGATGCACAAATAAGATTATAAGAAAAACATCTTTAATTTTTTTCTGCCTTTAAATAATATAGCACATTTATTCCTTTCCAACAAAGAGAACTCAAAGAGCATTAGGGATGGCAATTGAAGTAATGGGTTGGACATAAAATTGCTCCTTAAAATAAGGCTGAGAATAGAACATATCCATCTCCCTATTCTCTGGCCCCAAACTTGCTTATCTGATCTATACTTGCCTTCAATGCTTCGGCAATGAATGCGATCTTAGAAACAACTTCTTGCCAAGCAAGGAAGACATTCGAAGTCTGGGTAGCTGCTAAAACAACCAGCAGGGAAGCTTCTATTTCCAAGTGTGGCATTCACTCTAGAATTCCACGTATGATTCTGGAAACTGAATCACAGCACCAGTGATCTAAGATAAATAGGTTGTATTCTACTACTGTGATTAGGATCCATTCGAAACGAAATGAGCCTTAGAGAATAGCTATGACTGCTGTACCACTCTGAAGGGCAGCACTTTCAGTCTACAGCTTCACAGAATCTTTCTTAGCCTTATACTTAAATGAAGCTTATTGGTCCAGCGAGGCAATGGCTGGTCAGGATTTCCTTCTTCATTGTCAAAAGCTAGATATCACATGGAAACAATTTCTAGAACAAAGATAGGTGATCCTACTTTACATAATTGACTTTTCTGGCTATGTTAATGTTCCTAGTATTATGTGAAATGCAGCCATGAGAGGTTAAATATATTAATATTGAAATGAAAGTTCAAATAAGAAGTATCACTTGGATTACCACCAGTATGCGGGTAACTGAGAGCAATTTGTAATCTCCAGGACTAGATTCCTCATAAGTAACTCCCTATGAGGTGTTCTGAGCATTTTAGATCATATACGAAAAGTAATTAATACATCAAGCAGCACACAGTAGGTGTATTATAACTAGCCACAATCCTTATTATTACTATAAAAAATTAAACCCAACTGCAAAGACATCACTAGAGCAGGGTACACCTGACATGATTTTGGTGGAAGGACAGAATTAAGAAACACAGAAAATAGGCACATTTACTTTTCAGGTTCCAGGATCCTTCTGTCAAGGGCCCAAGTGTCTAAACTATTCACATAATGGCAGACATTTAATGTGCTCTTTCTGTTGCATTCTTGTTTCATTTACTTAACTCTTCATTCATTTCTGTTCTTTGTTTCACTATGACATGCATTTAATGGCATACAAACATGAAAACAGGCTAGGAAGGAAGCACAACAGTAATTATAAACTTCGAACATCTCTTTAAATGTTATTTTTTTCATTTTCCTTCCTGGTAAGCATGATAGATATTAAAAGAAACATGAAAAGTGACTATAGGCAAATATCTTTTTGGAGACATAAAAGTGCAGCCAACGAAATAAAGAAAACAATGTGGTTATACTAAATCTATCACCTGTAAACTGCAGCTATTTTGTGATGTATTTTTCTCCCAGCTAAATGGAAAATATGCCTATAGGAGAACATAGATGAGTTGGTTCAGTTGCAAAGATAGGGTTAAAACAAAATTTGAGATGACGGGAGAAGTGGCTACAAAATACTGATCCCAGAAGGAGGCATTCTCAGTTTAGGGCTAGATGCCCATTGATGAGTCTTCTTGCTGAGTCCTGAAGTGGATCTTAAAACGCAAGTCGTCTCTGCGTTACCCATAGGGAAACCACACGCAAACCCACGGAATTGTGTTTTACTTTCATTTATGGGGGCGATAGCTAGTAAACACCTAAGTGAATTATTAAACATTTTGGAAATCTGTGATACAAACACTAAAACTGATATTTTTCTTATGTATACCAAACTCTACAAGTAAAGGTTTTGTGAGGACTTGTGATCCCTACAGCATCAATGGCTGAGAGTTTTTTAAGTCTCAGGGATGCCATGTGTGGTAGGATGGTTAAGAGCATAGTGTCTGAGATTAGATTCTGGAGCCAGTCTCACTAGGTTCCAACACTACATCCATTCTTTGTTAACCTCAGGAAGGTTATTTAAATTTTCTTGTCTTAGTTTTCTTATCTGTAGAGTGTAGAAAATACTAGAAGTATATGAGATTTATTGTGAGCATCAAGGTAGAAACACAGGTGAGACACTTAGAATGGTGGAGGAAGATAAAAACAATGCAAGTATTTGCTGTTGATATTACTGTTATTTTTAGCCATCAGTGCAGCGTGACTGTTCCTCCTCCTCTGGGGCATGTGGTGTTTCCAACCCCATTTGGGAAGGAAAAGTCACCTGACTGTGGCTAGCCAACTAGCGTTGATGGAATTGATGTATTACCACTACGCTGAGGTTTATAAGCCAGCGCAGGACCCTCTAGGGGTCTCTTCCTGCTGGTGTGGTGGTCAGGAATATTTCAGATCAGAGTTCAGAAAACTTATTCTAGAAAGATCCAGATCACAAATATTTTCAGCTTTATGTGCCGTCTGTTAGGGGAAGCTACCAAACTCTGCTGCTGTATCTTGAAAGTAACCCTAATCGAAACATAAACAAATGAGTATCACTGTATGTTAATAAAATTTTTTTATGAAAACTTGAATTTCAAGTAACATTGATATGTCTTAAATTATCCCTTTTGAATTTTTCCAGCCATTTACAAGTTTAAAACCCATCCTAAGCTTTTGAACCATACAGATCTGATGGTGAATCCAATTTTGCCCGTAGGCCAGTTTGCTGCTCTCTGTTTCAGATGATGGCTTCTCCAGGAGTTTTTGTCCTCTAATAACTCCTAAAAACACAAAAGTGCTGCTAAATCACAGTCAGTATGTTGTATGGCCAAGAAATAAACCTTCATTATTTTAAGCCAATGAGAAATGGGGGCTGTTTAGTGCTGCAACAGCTGGACCCGTGTACTCTACTATTTTTTTAAGATGACAAGAGTGAAAGAGGTGCTTTACAACTTTAACAGTGCTTAAGTAATTTTGCAAATATATTTAATTAAAATGTTGATGACAGGGGACAGACATCTGCAAGGCTTTCACCCCAGTGAAATAGTCTTTCAAATCTTTGCCTTCTATGAAGAACTAGAACTGGGTAATTCTGCCTAGTTTTTGCCTCTACACACATACCTCATCTAAGTCAGGAGTCTGGCCTTTGTCACCTTGGTATTTTATTGGTTTGGCTGAGAGGCAATAATAAAAGTATATATTTATACTGTGAGATTGTGCTTCACATCCACAGCCAGAAAACACACATTTAAGGGAAAAGAAGGCAAACAGAAACTCTGATTTGTGTTACACATTGTAGAAGTCATTAACTATGACTCAGGTAGAAAAACTTATTACTTCTCTTTTTGACAGTGATGACAATTTAATAGTATTTGACTCCACCGAGTTGCATACAACAACCAGAGGCACTGAAAGAGACTGTTTATCAAGATGATAAACAAGGTTTCATTTCCTCCCTGGCTGCATGGATGTGATCAGAAGTCTAAGGCCATCTGAATTCACTTAGCCTGGCCACCAGGCAGACGCTGAACTACTGAGGACTCTCTGAGCTAGAGTTGAGCTTCCTTTAATGGGCCCCTCCTGAGCAGGCAAGCAAAACAGAGGCACACCTGCAGGAGCACATGTGCGAAGGGTCCCTCGGTGGACTCGGGGTCAGATGGAAAAACATTAGTTACCTCGGAAGCCCTGCTTTCTGCGAATCCCATGTGCACTAGTTTTAAACTGTAGAGCTAGTTTTGCCTGCTGGGCGGGTGCCTATTGTAAAAGGAGTTTGGTGCCCAAGTTGAATCAGACACAATCCTATCTCACGTGCCGTCTCTACAGGGAACCCTTCCTTACCCTCCAGATAAAGTCTGTCACACCCCTGTCCCTCTCATTCGAGACTCCCAGGTGAGCATGAACTACATTTCAGTATATTTACAACTACAATTTTATTTGTGTTTATGAAATATTTTTTATCACTATCTGTTTCCTCTGAGAAGGAAAAAGCCTGAAAAGGCTGTGGCCATGTCTGTGCTCATAGATCATGTTATGCTTGACTGTGGGAGTCACTATTGCCAACATAAGATAGTGTCCCTTGGTATTCGTGTGGAATTGTTTCCAGAACCCCAGAGGACATCAAAATCTGCAGATGCTCAAGTCCTTTATATAACATGGTATAATAAATACGTAGAACATACTCATCTTCCTATATTTATAAATCATCTATAGATTACTTATGTCTAATGCAATGTAAAAGCTGTGTAAATTGTAGTTATAGTATATTGTTTAAAAAAATGACAAAGAAAAAAGTCCTTTCATATTCTTATGAATGCATTTTAGAAATATTTTTGATCCCAATTTGGTGGAATCTATGGATGCGGAACCCATAAATACAGAAGGCTGACTGTACTTACTCTTTCATTATCCATATGGCTAAAACACTCATACCTAGGCATGCAAAAGTACTTTTCTTGGCTCCTCAAAGCAATGGATGAATACCTGAAAACTGTTATCAATGGGATGACATAAAAGTCTGCTGAGGCTGTCTAGGAGGACTGCGTTTTTGACAGTTACTGCCCCTTTCTATTTACCACTTTTGCTTTTCCCTGTCTGAAATTCAGGCTGGATGACCAGAGCCCAACGTAACAATTTTCTGTCAATGAGAGAAAGAAGGTCGAAGAAAAGGGCCAAGAAAATTACAGACTTTGACCTTGACAGGGTCGGGCCACTAAGCAATGTCACCAACCCTCTACTTCTAAATATTCTATTGCATGTGAAAAAATAAATTGCCTGTCAATTTATTTAACCCACCATTCCAGGCGGAGTTCCTACTAAACACAATCAGTACAATCCTGACACACTGGTGGATTGAAATAAAACAATAAAGGAACGGTTGGGTTTGGAGAGCTAGTAAGAGAATCTAGACAGAGGGAATAAAGATCTTTACTTAAAATTAGAAAGTAATAAATGTCTCGTGAGTGTAGGAAGCATTGCTGGGGGATTCTGGGGGACCATGAGACACTACTTTCATTGTAATGTATCAGTGAAGACTTGTTGGAGTAGAAGTAGAAGTATTTGATCCAGGTCCTTGAAGATGCTGAGTTCAATGATGATGGAGATGGACATTTTAGGTAGGAAGAAAGTTAGACAAATGCCCAAGGATGAGATGTATGACTGACAACCTAGGTGATTTTAGACCTTCAAGTTCATGCCCTTCATAATCCTTTCCTCTTGCATGAGGGCAGGACTTGGTGTTAACTTCTAACTGGTAGAACGTAGCAACTACGATAGCTTGTCACTCTCAAAATGAGGTTATATCATATTGCAAAGATGATGCGATGTCATGCCCACTATTATTTATCTATAGCTATATCATTTCATGTCTTTAATCACATTCTAACTGTTGGACAAAATACCCAACACTCACAATTTAAAGAAGAAAATCTTTATTTGGGCCATAGTTTTAGACATTTCAGTCCATAGTTGGCTGGCTCCAAAGCAAAAATAGCACGGTGGAAGGGCCTGGGCATGGGCAAAGAAAAACTTCTCGTGTCACAGTAGCCAGGAAGAAGAGCACAAATGGAGATGCCAGGGAGGGAGATACACCCTTCCAGGTCATGCCCTTAGGGTCATGCCTCTGACCAGGCCCCACCTCCTAATAGTGTATTTAGCTATGGATCCATCAGTGGATTAATGAACTCATAGATACAGTGCTATGATCCATTCAACTTCCAAAAGCTGAACCTCAGAACCCATGATTCTTTGCGGCGGGCAGGGGGGACTTTCTGGATCTAAACCATAACATCTTACAAAGATGCATTAGACAGACTCTCCATTGCTGACCTTTAAAAAGTAAGCTGTGTCACTTTCTAGATATGTACGTGTGACAAAAAACTACAGATAGTGTTTAAGAGCCTTGTTGTCCTTGGCCAACAGCCAGAAAGAAATCAAGGATATCAGTCATTAATTCACAAGGAACAGAATTCTAACTGTGAGATGTTTGGAAGTATACACTACATTTCCTTAGGTGGGCATCTGATAAGACCACAGCTGGAGCACGCACCTAGATTGCAGCCTTGGGGTACCACAAGCAGAGGACTTCTCTAAGTCAGGCCCAGACTGCGACCCAGAGGCACTGTGAGTTGACAAATGTGTGTTGTTTCTAGTAAATAAGTTTGTGGTCATTTGTTATGTAGATAACTAATACAGTGTCTTAACAATACTCTGTGTCTATCATCTCATTCCTATTTGTTAAATTTCTCCCAAAATGTTGGTTAGGGATGAGTTAGGGAACTTCTGTGTAAAAACATTTAACAAGTTAGATATTCAAGTTTAATTACCCAGAACATCTTCCAAGAATAAACAGCATTTACATGATTTATACAGAAACAGACTTTACAAGTCTGTTCAAGAACAAAAAGAATTCATAACTTCTACTTTACTCAGGCTAACACTCTTGTTGTAGGGTTTACTGGTTTTCAAGAGCGGTTGCTTATGTATCAGGTTTAGAATAAGCAGCAGAAGAAACATATCTTTGTTGCACATTTCCCTTGTGTAGACTTATTTTCTAGGGACGTGCTATGGTGTTGTAATTATCCTGAGGGTGCTGAGGTAGAATATGAGCTTCATGTTTTATAACTGGCAAATTTCAACCCATCAAGATTCTTGAACCTTAATTTACTAGTCTGTGAAACAGGAATAAAGATGGCTGTCACAGTCTATATTTAAAATCCATGGCTATTGTTTATCCTATTCCCTCTTCTGGTTAAAAGCATATTCAATCTCCTTCGGAAAGAGATCTCCCCCTATTTTCAGTCCATCCAGTGTAAATGAACAAGGGCCCGAGGGGTGGGAATGTGACCTGCGTGTGGCCAAACAGCATGATCTTTTCCCAGCTACAAAGAGTGGTTCTAAGATGGTCTTCTGATCCAAATTGGTTCCATCACACTAAACCTGAGGGCTATGTGGAAACACTGGGTTAAAAGAAGCTTTGTTTCTGTTGATCTGGAGAATATGAGCTGACCTTTGCAGAGATCTGATGTGGGACTGAGCCGATGCAGAAAAAAGTGGAGAAAAGCAATGGAGGGGACTGAGCCTTGTGAACCTTTTGAGCTTCTAGATTCAGTGCTGCTGGTTCTATCTCTGAAATTTTCACTTCAGTATACCAACAAAGTCCTTTCTTTTTATATTTTTTACTTGATCCATTTGGAATTAGGCCGCTGAGCAGTTATGAAAATTGAATAGGGAAATGCACAAAAAGCATTTAACATAATGCCTAAAATGTTGTTGTTTCTAATATTGTTACTATTATTATATCCCTTGTTATAAAATGCATGGAAATTTATCACACTAATATGTATACGGGCTTGTAAGAATTATTAACTACCTCTAAATTTACAGAAAGCAACTGTGAGAAATAATCGGATAGTGATTTCCTGAGACTTCTTCACCAGCAAAGTCCTAAGAACCCAACATACTGATTCCTAGCAGTTATTGATATTAAACAGTCAATTGAACTGATTCGTAGTCAAATGCAAGGTTGAGCCTCTGTTGTTATTAAGAAATTCAAAGTAGCAGGCATAGAAATGATTGGCAAAATACTACAGTGAAGTTCTGTGAGCTCTGTAATCTGCTAAACATGGGTTCATATTCTCACTCTAAAACTCACAAGCCATGTAACATGGATACATGAGCTTTGTAAAAGGGCTTATAAGAACACTTTCCTCATAATTGTGAAGAATCAATAGAGTAATAAACATGAACTGCTTAGTACAGCCTGACTCCGATGATCAAACTTTGTAGTCATTATCGCTTTTGATGTTGTAGTTATATTGACTGTCGTGAATAAACTAATTCAACTCTAAAGTGATATAAATTAGACCTTTATACTTTTATAGCCCAAAATATTGATTAACTATCATCTCAGCAATTTAGAAGCAATATGTAGAAATAGAGTGATTTGGACATTAATTTTGTTAGACTAAATAAGAGAAAATGTCCCACATAATCTAGAAGAATGCAAATTTTAAAATATTAATTTCTATAGGTAAGTCATAATTAAAGAATGAGTGACTGCAGTGAGACGCTTATAAAAAAAATGACCCTTATTTCTTGTCTGGATGTCAGTTTGTCAGCCAGCACTTGATTAGCGATCATCTGATGAGGAGAGTATGTTACTGAGGTTTTGAGTTCCCTGAAGAAACACTCATGTAAATTAATGACTATAATGAAATGACATTGGGGAAAAGCTAGCCAGAAAGTACATACATTTCAGCCTAAGGCTAAAGTTTCCTTCTTCATGGCAGATTATAGGCAGGTTAATGGGATTAACATGGGAGTTGGAGTGGTTGAGGAGGCCCACTGACTTGGATCAAGCTTCCAGTGCAGTCAGAAATGCATGAAAGTTCTGGGCAGTAGCTGAAAATGTGAGGTCTTCATGAAAAGTTTTAGAGATAAAATGCCTTTCTTTTTTGTTTCCTCCACGGTTTTGCTTAAAGCTTGCTTGGTAAATAAAGAGGTTTTGCCATATGAAAAATAAGCAGTTCAGTACAGGTGGTGATTATACTGCGAGGATCAAATGAGGAGGAAGTGTTGTTGGAGATGACAAGTAGGGAAGGAGTGAAAGGTAATCTGGTGTCAAATCACAGAGGACATTTAAGTCCACGTTAAGATGCTGTCACTGTATTCAAAGGACACTGAGTAGCTATGGAAAGATTTTAACAGGTAAAACAACATGCGCAAAGCGGTATTTTAATAAAATTGCTTAAACATCTTTGGAAAATTGTTACCCCTCTGCTAGGCATATAACCAAGTATAATGAGTGTATTCATCCAAAAAGGTTACAAAATGTTCGCAAAATCTTTATTCATTATGGTCCCAAACCAGAAGTAACTCAGATGTTCATCAACAGTACAACTAAATTGCAGTGTTTCTACATCATAATAATATCCAGCAATGCAATAAGCCATCTACTGCTGCGTGCAACAAAATCAATGAAAGAAGCCAGATACCGAAGGGAATATAGTATATTAATCCATTTTAATACAAAACTTCTCTAAAGACAAGATTAATCCATTGTTAGAAGTTAGGACAACTATTTCCTTGTGTATTTGTCAGCTTTCTCATTGCTGAGACAAATTAACCAACACCGACAACTTCAAAGAAGAGTGCTTTGTTTGGCTCCCAGTTCCCAGCCAGGCACCCTCAGAAGTGTACTGCGCTAATCCCTGTGTGACTCCCAAGCCAATCAAGTTGACAATCTAGCTTGACTATCACAGCTTGGGAAGGGTGGTAGTGACTAGGAGGGCTTCCAGGGATGCTTCTGTATTGAGGCTCTTGATGTGGCTTATATCATCATGAGTTCAGTTAATGAAAAACCACTGAACTGTTCACTCATGACTCGAATGCTTTTCTCAATGTATATTATACTGCAACTTTAAAAATATTTGAAAATGAAGCAAACCACAGGACTCCTACTTTATAAGATCCCCAGCTCAATAGTGTTGTCGCTCTAAAATTTAAAAAATGAACTGAAACAAAATCTTCATTTATAATAAGGAAATGTAAAGTGAGAAATATTTCTCTTCAGTATGCCAAACAATAAAGAAGGCTAATATCCAAAGTTGTTGAGGACATGCAGAAAGATGCACTTTAAACACAGCTGAAGGAAATATGAACAGGAATGAAAAAATGTAATTTTGACCAGACACTTTCACTATTGTTGAAACATTTAAAAAACTACTAACATATTCCTCCTTAAGTATTCCAAAAAATAAAAGGAAAGAATTCTTTCAAACATAATCTATGAGGATAGCATTACTCTGACACCAAAACCAGATAAGGACACAGCAACAACAAAAAAGGAAAGCTACAGGTGAATATTGTTGATGAACAGAGTCCTGAGCAAAACACTACCAAACTGAATGGAACAGCATATTGAGATATTACTTACCAATATCAAATGGGAGTCATCTAAAGGAATGAAAGTGTGGTGCAACATCAGTAAATTAATAAAGGCAAATCAGTAACTGTGATATATCACATCAGTAGAATGACGGATGAAAACCATATGATCCTCTCAATAGATCCTCTCTACAGATTTCACGAAAAACTATCTCTGCATAGTAAAAATACCAGACAAATTAGGAAACACAATGAACGCTGTCTGTAGTAAGCCAACAGCAAATATGGTACTGAATGGAGGAAAAACTGAAAGCTTTCTCTAAAGGGTCTGGAATGATACAAGGATAAGTATCACTTTACAGTAAAAAAAATTACAAGCTACTTGTGTATGAAACAGTTTTGAAGTAACACTGGGCACTGGCGGTTGATCACACCGAGGTCTCTCTTCTAGTGCGATGGAATTGTGGGCTAACTTCTAAGGTTTAAAAAGACCATTTAAAAGGCTCCCCCTGCTCCTAAAGATTATATTCTAAAGAAACCCAATGGCTAGAAACTCCTGAAAAAGAAGAAGGTCTTATTAAGAAAGGTTTGGTCCAGCAGAGCTGTCAGTTTCAGAGTTTTGAACCCAAAGGGGTCCAAAAAGCAACTTAGCACAGTGCACGTCCAGTTGGTAAGTTACCTAAATCTGCGGATGACCAGGATTCAGTAGGGACAGCAGGCAAACAGGATGCTGCTGGTAAGAGCCAAAAAGAAATTCATAGGTGGCATAATAGTGAGCTAAATATAGTAAAAGGGAAGTACTAGAGATAAATCTTAGACGCGACATATTAGAGGAAAAACTACAGAAGTACAGGTGGAAATGAGGCTTCATTTAAAATGAAGATATTTTAAAAATGAGAGGCTTATGACAGAGAGGCTTCAGAATAAAGCCTCTGTGTGATGTGGGTACTAAAATTGCTAATGTGCCTCCCTGCCTCGGATGTCTGTTGGGGCTACAGGCCTCCGCTCTACCAGCTGAGCTATGGAAGGAAGGGAGAGACAAGAAAAAAAAAAAGAGAATGGAGAGAAAAAGTGGACACAAAGCTTTTGTAAATAAGGAGGGGAAGAGGGGTTGAAAGGAGAGGAGGAGAATGGGAAAAAAAGTAAAGCAAGATATATCATGTACAGGTACAAATTCCCTATGATGAATGCTATTATGTATATCCAAAATGTACCACTAATAAAAAAATTAAAAAAAAAGAAAAAAACCCAAAATAGACAGGAAATACACAATGCAGTTTTCAAGAAAATGGAAAAAATTTAAAATTGCTAACGCGGTTTTGCATTTCACTGATACATTTATCATCTAAAGCAAACAGTTTAATGAGTTATACCATATTTTCTCTTTAAATCCATACTACCTCCTTCTAAATGTAAAGTTTAAACCTTGTGATTCTAATATGCAGGCTTTCAGTTCCACATCCCCCACAAACTCCTTTAAGAATCCTATTTTTCTGCATGTCTATGCCAGCTAGTCTTTTACTGTACCTTTTTGTAATTCGTGTTGACAAGAAGAATTTTACTTCTCATTCTAAAACTAATGTTACATTGAATACCAAATATGTGTTAAAAACTTTAAGGAATATGCTTATTATGAAATTAATGTTTTGTTAAAGTGACTTGAGTTTGTGTTAAAGTAACATAAAGTAACATAAATTCCTTTGGTAAAGTGAGGCTATGTTACCTAAACTTCAGGGATTTTAGTTTTAATGATGTAATTAGAAAGAATTTAAATACTTTAATGACTATAGTGTATTGTCTATGAAAATCTAGAGCTGAAGGGAGTGTAGATTATAAATAAGCTTACAGGGACGAGGTCTCAGAAAACAACCCTGGGCTTCTTCAGTTAAAAAAAAGACTGTTTTTGTTTATTTGCTGTCACGTTTATAAACTATGTGTACTCCTGATGACCACATATGAGAATCCTTGACAAGGCAGAGAAGTGTCTTTCGAACAATATCCTGAGTGAGAGAAGGAAGAGTTACTACACGGGAGCAAAATCTGGGGAAACAGATCAACCTAATACATCCTCCTGTTTTTATTTCCTCACCATCTATCATGATACCTGACAGAGTTATTTCTTAGTAAATCTTTGTTGAAGGTTGAACAAAGAGTAAACTCATAGCAAGATTCTCCATTGAAACTATTTCCACGGTACACTAGCATAAATTTCCATGCACAAAAGTTACCTGGATAACAATATGTAATATTTAAAAGGTGTACATAAATGCACATTAGGCTTTATACCATATTTAATCAACAGCTCTAAAAAGATGCTTTCACTTAACTGGAGCACTCCCATTACCACTGAACAGTGCAACAATTTCTTCGCTTCCAGAAACAGTCTTATTTTGAAAACTGAACTGCAGACTATCATTTTGTGTCTAATGTGGAGAATGCCAGATCTACAAGAAAACTAAGTATCACTGGAAGTACAATGTCTGGATTTATAGTCTCAGCATTTTTAGGCCCACTTTCAGCCAACAACAAAGACAGCTTTTTGAGGCTGTAGATTTGAGATTTATTCCATCACATTCTTCTAGTACTTTAGGGCTTCATTCTTAAGCAAACATCTCTGTATAGATGCAAAAAAAAAAAAAAAGGAATATTAAGGCTCAGAGTGTATAGATTTAATTTCTGACTTTACAAAGACAATTGTGAGCATACTAGCAATCTAGATGTAGGGCAAGTGTATGTATTTCCATATCAAACCAACATATACACAAGGGAGGGATCCTTCTTTCTAAACTAAAGAATCTTGCAAATTGATCTCATGGGTACTTTTTCCTGGGACCTAATTCTCATGCATATATTTCAGAAATGAATCAAAGGGAAACAGAATCATCTCAAACAAAATAAACTTTAGGCAAGCAAGGCTTCGGATACACACATTTCAACAGACTCTATACCAACCAGCTACAGAGAAGACATCCAACAGGCTCACAGAGAAGAAAGCCACACTCTGCAAAGTGAGTTCATACATAGCGGGCCTTTGGAGGCACCTCTGTGGGTGAGGGCAGAGTTCCCTCCAGGGGATGGCTGTCCATACAGATGGTGGTAGTAAAACACATCTGAGGCAGGCCAGTCTCGCCTAGTAAGGTCAGGTTAGATTATACGCATTGCATGCTGCATAAGTTCTCAATGCAGGTGAAATGGAACCGATTGATGAATGTGGACTTTCCAAATACATGCTCTTTGTGCCAGATACCTAAGAGATTAGAGATAAAGTAAACAAGAACTAACTGCCCACCCAATCACCACATATCATCAAAGAACTATCTAACCTCATCTGGAATGGCCGATCAGGAAGGTAGGTTTTGGAATCATACCAAACAGGTTCAAGTTTCAGCTTTGCTTGTTGTTAGCTGTCTGACTTCGGACAGTTTTTGCCTCCTCCTATGAAAAGCAGAGATAACAACAGCGCCTGCCTAGTGTTATTGCCAGAAAACACTCTTCATGTTGTGAGGGCTCGATACAGCACACTGTCTTACTTATAGTAAAATACAGCAAACTTTTTCTTTGAAGGGCCAAAAATAAATGCTTGAGGCTTTGGAGGCCATGTGAACTGTCAGAGCTATTCAACCTGTCCTTATAGCACGAAAGTGGTCATGGATGTTATGTATATAAGTGGCCAGCTGTGCTTCAATAGGACTTTACAAAACAGCTTGATTTGGCTCACAGGCTGTAAATTGTAGTGGTTTGTAGACATGCTTAATGATAATATTATGAACAAGTCCAATACTAGTAAATATTTAACATTGCTTACAATATGCCACAAACTATACTAAGTGTTTCATATGGCTTAATTTATTCAGTCTTCAACTTCAGAGTTAGGAGCAGACACTATTTCTGTGTCTGGTTTAACAAGATGAAACAGGCTCAGGAATGTTAACCTACTCAAAACTACACTGTTAATAAGCTGAAAAGTCAGAATTTGAATTCAAGTCCTCAGGCTTCTAATTCTATTTTCTATGCCACTCACTATGACCCTATTATCTACTGATAACTTGTTTTACCGAGGACATGAGGCTTATGCTAAGTGAACAAAAGAGTTGCTCGTATAGTCACTAGAAATTTTTTTGCATGATAAAATTTTCCAATCTATGGGAAATGATGCAGAGAAGAATTATTCTCCCCTTTCTTATAACAGCCACGAAGCTTGCATTATCTCATTTAACCCTCAGTTCTTAGAGGGGAAAACTCAGTAAGGTATCATCATTTCTATTGGACAGATAAGGAATTTGAAGTCCAAAGGTGTTAACTGTCTGGCCCAAGGTCACATCACTCATAAATAATAGCACTAAGATAAAATCTCAAGATATTAGATTCCAAAGTTTAAATGTTGAGGCCTTAAATTCTGCACTGAAATATCCCCTTTCCACTCAGAAATGTCATATAATTGATAGAGGTTGAGGACTTGGGCCTTAAAGGCCTACATCCTGATTAATTTTGAAGACCCCTGGAGAAGGGCTGATACCTCAAAGACAGTGGAAAAACTACAAGGTAAACAAAAGATAAAGTTTGGAACAAAGTGAAGATCAAGGAAAAATATCATTTAATTAAGACAGAGTTTCTGAAACACTCGCTGGGCAGTCCTTGTGTACTAGTCAGTTTTTCTTTTACTGGGACACAAAACCCAACAACTACAAATTAAAGGAGGAGAAATTTAATTTGGGTTGTGGTTTCAAGGGGATTCAGTCCTTGGTTGGCTGGTTCCAAAGCAGAAGCATCATGGCGAAAGACATGGAAGGGCAAAGATGTTTAGTTCGTGGTGGTGAAGAAGAACAGGGAAGAGGGTCAGTGGGAAAAGGGCCAGGGACCATGTATAATACCCAGACTCACACCTCCATCACCCACCCAGAAACACCCAGAAATGTGGCCCGCCAGTCCACTGGGCAATCCCTAAGCTCATCAAATTGACCCTCCACTCCAGCTGCCACAACTTGGCAGGATCTAAAAATGCAGAGATACTTGCTCTATTTCTCCAAAGATCCTCAGGTATACTGGAGTGGGGTAGAGCTAAAAGTGGAAGCTTCTCCCTTTACTATACGCATAAGCCAGGGCATTTATATATTCAAATACAAAAAAACAGGCTTGAGTAATGATTTCATATGTGACTACAAATTTGAAACACTTGCATATGCAAAATACTTAGCACAGAGCCTAATATATAGAGAACGCTTAAAAATATTTGTTCATTAAGAATATTAAGAATAATAAAACAGATTTTATATCTCTAATAGTGAGTTTAGTTGAACAAGGAAAAATGATTCATAGTGGTCCTTGGAAATCATGTGTAAATTAATTTGATATTGAAGCTTATGAGACACCGAAGGTGATTGGGCACATATATATATATATATATATATATATATATATATATATATACACGATATATGGAACATAATTTAAGGTTAAGGACAACATCTGATTCATCTGTATTTGTTCTACTCAGTGGCTTGTATGAAGATGCCAATATGTACTTTTTGAATTGACTCCAAATCATACTTGAGTCATGACCTATGATTTTAATCCACTATATTTTAATCAAAATAGGTATAGAAATGAGTTGCAATGTAATATAGATTCCTAATAGATGCTGTCATACAATAACATCATTCTGGTGTATGATGCACAATAGAAACCAGTCTTGTCTGGAACAAATGCAAACTCTTACCCTCGATGACGAGTACTGTTTGGCAGCAGAGCGACCAACAGGAGGCAAGAAGGCCACTTGTTTGGGAGGATTAGAGTTTGGGTAGAAAAACAGAAAAGATATCTGGTAGAATCATGTCTAAAGAGGATCTTTTTATACAAAGATTGTGTTGGGTAAGATCAGCACCAGATAAATTTATCCCCAAATACAATTACTCTGAAATGAGATTAGGCTACGGAGAGTAGAAAGTGCCATCACCAAGACAGAAGTGTGTTTAGAGAATGCTTTTCTTTTGCTTTTACACTGGAGGATGATTTTGCAGGCAGGGAGTTAAGAGGTGTTGAAAGTAATGTGATCTGTAAAGAATGTATAGAGACAGAGTGCCTGTGATCACCGAGATAATACGAAAAGGCTCAGCTGGAGTTCCTGGTGGGGATGGGGTCATTTATCTCACAAGAAACCACAAGAAGTAACTTAATTAGGAAACCTGGAAAGCAGCAGCTTTCATCAATACAAAATCACTGGGCAACTGCTTAGCATATGCAGGCACAGTGTGGCAAGTTTCAGAAGCACATGGGGTGGGGTGACAGGATAGGAAATGGCTAGGTGTTTCGAAGAGTCAGTTTATGCACGAAGGCATAGGAGATTCTAGAGTAGTCCAAGAGCCAGTGCGTTGTAGTAAGTACCGATCCGCTAAAACCCTTTGCAATCAGGAAAATCTTACCTCCAACTGCACCTCTGCACTTGATTGTATGCAGTAGGGATACTTTTATTAGTACGTACAGGTAGTAGTAGAAGGCAGATGGAATAGTTAATTTCCTCAGAACTCCTTTCTCCCCAGTCATCTCTTCTTCGCAGAAACAACCGTGTTTAGCTCTACTCTACCCGTATGGTTATGGTGTAGGCAGACAAGTTCAGAAAATACATCTCTGTCCCCCACCCCAGCCTCAGTGGATTGCTCAGGACTGGGCGACAGACCCAAACTGGACCCAAAGGGATTTGGTATTCCCATATCCATTCGACAGGTGTCTTGAATAACAGGATGTAATCACAGAGGCTGTGGATGGCTGTTTAACATGTGGGTTGAGGTGCAGCACTGAGGGTGACACCATGTTCCATCTATTTCTCAATCTTAGAAGCATCCTGCCCTAAGGTTCTAGGGGACACTGTATTTCCTTATAATAAATTTCCTTCTTGAGTTTTATTCTTGCCCAAGTGGGTTTCTATTCCTGTCAAACAAAACCCTGAACTAATACAGAAATTGTATCTAGCTGTCTGCAGGGTCCATTCACTTTTCCTTCTGAGTGAGAGGCCTAACAAAATGAATGTTTGCTAGGCAGAGTGACCCAGGGTTTCATTTTGAATACTGATAAGTACTTCCCTCACACTGGAGTGAGATTTGAAAATGTGGTCTCAAATTAAGATCGGCATATCTAGTCTTCCAGATGGTGACTTGTGTCTTGAAGGAAAATGAAATGACTTCTGTCTCTTAGTGTAGCTCTGACATCAACATTTATTACACAGCCAGCCAGAGTGTGCTGGTGACTGCTGGGTGAAATGTGCTCCCAAGGAATTCTTTGTCAGGACCTTCAGTGGGGTAAACAAAGTGGATATGTGGATGAGGTGCAACAGAAAGTACGGAGGGCTGAGAGCAGGTAACCTGGATTTAAATCTTCTGTTTCTCTAAATGGTTTGAGTCACTCTCCCTGTTCTTATTTGGATGAAGCTAAACAGAATAAATTAAACAACAGAGTAAGCTCTTAGAGCCAACTAGCCATTGATTCAACTCTCACTTCCACCGCTAACTAATCATATGCCTTTAACTAAGTTACTCCTGCTGTCTGAGCCTCAGTGTTCTCCTTGTACAAAGAAAATTACATTATCTTTCTGTTTCACAGAATTGTAGTGAAAACACCTCAAGGGCTGGGAATACGGTAGGTATTCATAATGCAATAGTTACCATTCCTAAGCCAGATCAAGCTGCTAGGTTTAATTCATTTATTAATTTATTTATGTGTTCATTCATTTCACACATATTTTTTCCTGTGGCTACCACATGCCAGGCTCCATGTTAGGGGTTAAAATTGTATCAGTCAAAAGAAGCCACACCTAGGTCTTCACACTGCTTTTGATTCAGGAGTGTTAGAGACATTCAACAAAGGTGATAAAGACACTGTCTTTATCGGCATCTTTGCAGACACCATGCTGAAAGGTCCCGACTGACCAGGCAGTGGCCTCTCTTTTGGCCACCATTTTACATGCAATGTTCATATTAAATGCAACGGTCTCGTGTGCATTCGTCAGACACTTGCACAAAGGTTCAGCCATCTGGGCAATCTTCTACTGGTCACAATTTACAGGACTGCGATCCAGATCTTCATAGTGGCCTGGTATTCGATAAATGGCAGCAAAAAGTTGCAATTTAAAACTGGCAAGATATATTAACTGTGAACTTTCCATATTCAGGGACCAATTTCTTCCCCACTGAGACTGAAGCCAAACAAATCCATTTCCAGTTCCAGTGGGAGTTTTGCCCGAGGACAGATTGGGGGCCCGGCACACTGGCTTCCTTTATAAACCTCGACAGTTTTTCAAATAAGTTTTGTATTTTCCAGCAGATTCCTGGGCTTGGCTTCTCATAAGGGTCTATTCTTTTGCACCTTTCACTTCTTTTTTCTTCAAACACTGATTTTTTTCAGTGCTGAATTTATTTCTTTCCACCTGATTGGCTGTGTTATTTCATTTTATTAATTCAGTCTTTGTTGTATGCAGGTCTTTGGTGTTTATTCCTACACTGTCTTTTTCTAGTTTAGCTTTCACTGGCCTCTATCTGACAAGGCAATGCTGCATTATGCCCTGAAATTTCTTTACCCTGCAATTTCGAATCACCTGCAGGTTCCATAGGAGGCTATTTGTCATGTGATTAGCAATTAGTACAAGTGGCATTTTGAACACATGCCTGGAGAAGTACCAAAGATTGGTAGCCCATCTTCCAACCCACCTGGCTCTCTTCATCAAAGTCTCATTAGCTCAGAGTTTGGGCTTCTATGCTATCAGTTCCCAGGACTGCATGTTGTCCTTTAGAGCCTGGATCAGCATTCACGATGCTCTTGCTTTTTAATTGCATATACATTTTCCACTGTCACTCAAATATGTTGCCACCAGGTTCAAGAGGAGCCCAGAGAACACAAGGTTATATACTCCAGAGATTCCTAGTGAGTTGGCCAAACCCTGAAACAGCAAACGCTACCCTTGTCATATTTAAAAGACAAATGCATGACAACTACCTTCTGTGATCTTTTATTTATTTACTTCAACCTGTGGGATTGTGTTACATAATTTAAGTATTTACCTATTCTATGCTTTTGATAAAAGCGGGAGAAATATTTAGGTACTTTCACTAAATAACTTATGTTAGACCACAGAACTCAAAGTGCCAGCAAAATGCCCCCATTAGATACTGATTTGCTTTGGACTTTTTCCAAAGTATAAAACAGTTCCAATTCAATTTCACATAAGAATGCACATTTATAGTTTTTCTAAAAAATACTAGAAGGTGTGGGAACACTGGGGCATATGCCCCCATGGGAGGAACTAGCTCATGCTGACACTGGTAAGTAGCCTCATTCACAACTAAAGCTGGTATGAGTGCCCCGGCTTCCCCCATCTCCACCACCCTCTTCTGCCTCCAGCATGGCCGCATTGGTTATTTTCAAACTTTCTGCATCTTGCATACACTTGAGGTTGCAACATCTGGCTTAGGTAATTTTAAGCATTTTAACTTCATAAGAACTTAGAGAAATGTATACCCTCTGCAGCTTACTGATGAACAAAGGCTCAGAGACGTTTCGTGTATAATAAGAATGGACCCATGCTTACTGATACTGTATTACTAGGGAGAGGAAAAAATCAGACTCTTGTCTTAGCAGAATAGCTAATAAGAAAAGTAAGGTGTTTCTGGCCTGTTTGGTCTGTTGCTGTATCATCTTTACTGATTTCTAGATTATTATACTAATTTCTCTTTATGGTTAGAGAAAGGAAAAACAAACCAATCAGGAATAGCTGAAAGTAAGAAAAGGCAAAACAGTATTTAGAAAGGTTATACACCAAAATATCTTCTTCAAACCAGAAGATTCAACAAAATGAAGATAATTACTTAAGCTGAGAGATTATTTTTCCTTTTTCCACAGGACAAGTCTGGCCTCCCCGAGCCCCGATTGTTAGAAATAAGAGCTGCCTGGCGGGTGTCTTGACACTAGGTAAGGAGGAGTAAATGGGGGTATTAAGCATCAATTCTGAGCTCTCCTGGCCTTCATTCTGGTGCTTACAATGTATTTTCAGTGATTATGGACCTCATACAATTACAACAAAACAAAAACCAGAAAACACCAAAGGATGTTTAACAAAAACCTGGAAATAGCTCTTCTCCAATTTTCTAAGGGCACTTTTGTGGCTCTTGTGCATGATTTCATGAAGGTAACTTCTAATTCTTGTTTTAACATTACTTTTTCTATCACAATTAAAAAAGAAAAGAATTCTCCCATCCCATCTGTAATATCTTTTTCCTTAAGTAGTCAACACTCCATTTTGACTTTATTTTGCAATAAAATAATTTCTTTCACTTTAGTTAAAATCGGACTGCCAATCATTTTTAAAATTATGAGTACTCTGCATTTAAAAACAAATATCTATATAGTCACTGAGTCCTTCAAGTGTTTTGAACACATATGGATGGTCTTGTTTTCTATTATCTTAGAAGGATTTCTCTTGTCTTTGAAGGTGTGACGCTTATATCTCAAGAAGGAACCTGGATTTATTCCTAATAAGAACATGCAAATGTGCACCCAATTTTAAAAACTGGAGCTCTTATTTAACACGAAGAGTATTTGGAGAGCTAATGTAAGAGGCAGCACTAAATTATATTGGAATTGAAAACAACGTGAGAGTGAGTGATGGCAAATCCCTAAGAAACTGAGTATTTGTATGGAAGAAAATCTGTAAAAACAGGATTGGCCCAGGGAAACATCATTCAGAAACAAGATAAGACCATGTTGCCTTTGAACTGTGACTACTTCGGCTCATAACCAATGGGGTAGCATGCCTGATAGTGCCAATTTAAAAAATTCATTTTCCTAAATATTTTTCTAATTTTAATAATTCTTAAAAATACATATGCCTTTTATCACTCTCCCCTTACACACTTGCTCTGTATCTAACATGGAATAATTCAGAGAGGAAATGGAGAGAAATATGGATAAATGATGAATTCAAAATACACTCCTGTATGATGCTGTCTTCCTTCTAAGCAGTACCTAACTCCATGGATTTGTTGTCCTGAGGTCCCTTGGATCTAGGGGAGGATGAGCTGGGGAAGATGTTGGTGGTAAAGATGAAACAGGAATTTATTTTGTACTCCCCTTTCCTCTTTACCTGTGTAAGGAAGCAAATTTAAAAATAATGCTGAGGAATTGAAAGAAGGAGTAAGAAAGGGAATCTAGAATCATGATGTTCTCATTTGTTTCTCTCCATTATGAAGAAAATTAAACATTTCAAGATGGTCTGTGCTAGTGGATTGCCTGTGTGATGGTTAATGGTGATTTTCAATCTGACTGGCTTAAAATGTGCCTAGTAGATTAGTAAAGCACACTTCAGGGTGTGTCTATGGGAGAGTGCAGAGATTACTGATATGTGGCCCAGCAAGCTGAAAGGAAAGACCTACTTATGTTGTGGGTGGCACCATCCAATATGAATCCTGCCAGAGTGAAAGAACAAAGTTGGCTTGCATTTTAGAAGTGCCATTCTGTTTTACCAGACACATCTTATGCTACTACCATTGCCTGTGGGCTCCAACTTCTTCAGCCTTTTAACACAGACTCGCTCTAGCTGCTCTCCAGGGAGCTTCCGGACCTTCAGTCTCTGGGTGTTGCCTCCTCGATCCCTTTTGTTTTGTGGCTTCCAGCTTCTTGGCCTCAGGAGCAACTGGATCCTCTGGCTCTTGAGTGTGCAAACAGCTATTGTGGACTTACCCGCCTCTGATCGTATAGGCCTAGCTAATAAATTCCCTTATATAATTTTACAGAATCCAAAAATGAATATCAATATTAATAAAAATAAATATATCTCTATCTATCTATCTATCTATCTATCTATCTATCTATCTATCTATCTATCTATCTCCTCTTTCAAGTCTGTTCCTGTAGAGAACCCTAACTATTACAGCCTGACATTCCCGGTATTCTTACGATGTTCTGTATGGTGACATTTCTCTTTCCTTATAGTAGGTTACATCGGTGAATCAGAGAGACAGAAGAACTTTGAGACCCATTAAAAATTATTCTGTGGTCTAGTGCTGAAGCCACTGTAGTTGTGATCTTAAAGACAATCTTTCAGTGGGAACTGAGACACACTGTCTTTACTGGACCCAATTCTACACTGCTTAGCACCTCCCTTTATAAACTTCAAGAATAATGGGTGATCAGAGAAAACCTATGTTATTTAATATGAATTTACTAGGTTTTACCTCATAAATTTAATTAAGAGTTTATGATATAGTAGTGAATTTGAGCATATTTTCAAGGATTGTACAAATTGTCTGTAACTTGTTGGGGGGTTCTTGGGGTTTTCACTTGAGGATGTGGACAAAATGGAAATTCCAGGCAATTAACTGACAGAATTGCATGTATATTTACACATAGAATGGCTTATTTTTCATTGTAATTAGCTTTTAGAGCATTACCAAGAGTTCAAATAAATGTATAAGAATATGTACATATAAATAAACTGTTTGCATTTGAGTTAATTTGCTTTACCACTACATATAGGCAACTGCTAAATGAGCCATTAATGTTGAACATTAATTTCATGACAATAGAACTAACCCTCAGTGTAAACAGTTGTCCTTTGTTTTTCTGCTTCCATCCTAAAATCTGCCTTATTAGCATTTTATGATCCATTTCTTAACCTTGGCCGAACATAAGAATTACCTATGAGAGAGATTTACAAGAAGAAAATAAAATAAGCAATTAGATACATGGGTTCTATCACAGAGAGCCTAATATTTTGTCTGGGGCATGTTTAGTTTACATTTCTTGAAATATTCTCAGGTAATTTAATGCATGTTTGAAGTAATGTATCATTAATATGGTTTAGATCTAAACTGTCCACGTGTTTGGAAGGTGACAGGATCACGGGGGCACTAAAGCTGACTTGCTGTTAGGAGGGGTCCTGGTGGCAGTTGGGTCACTAGAAGGGTATATTCTTGTCCCTGGCTCTTCTTTTCTCTCTCTGCTTGCTAGTCGCCATGGGTTGAGCCCCTTTTCCTTCTCCATGCCCCGCTGCCATCCTGTTTCTGCCTTGGAGCCAGCTGACCGTGGACTGAAACCGTGAGCCAAAATAAGCCTCTTCTCCTTTAGGTTGTGGGTGTCGGGTATTTTGTCCTACCAATGAGGGAGTGACTAGGACAACTGCTGCATTGCCACAGGAGATTCACCAGATTTTCGGACTGTCATTTTGATGAAAACAGCTCTTCCAGCTCTGTCTCCTCACCTACAGGTGACTAGTGTTGACCCTGAGCACTTATGCTTTGCCTAATCATGAAAAAAAATCATGGCATATAAACTTGAAGGACATTGAAAACTGGTACTAAGCCGGAGGGTGAAAAGTTCATTGATCTAACTTTTCTTTCCTTTTGCCCCATTTTAATGACATTACTGAAGCATTATTAAAGCTTATTTTTCATTGTTATTAGCTTTGAGGGCATCACTAGGGATGGTTTTTACACACTTTTAAAGGTATCTGTACCTAGTTAAGCAAGGGGCTACTAAGTGGCTAAGAATTACTCCAGAAAAGCATAGGTCATTGACAGAATTCTGATTTCCTGTGGGGGAGCTAGAACACATTGCTTGCTGAAAACCTTCTGTTCCAGAAATACCCACTTATAACTTCATGTGGGACTTAAAAAATAAACAACAGCACCATTTATCTGCTATTCAAGGTCTAAAGAGCTTGTGTGTTGCAGTTCACTAAATCCTTTCAATTACTCCGTGAGAGAGCTACTACCACTCTCCCTGTTAACAAGATGAGGAAACTTCAGGGTAACTAGAAGCTTTGAATGAGTCACAGTCAGTGTCTGGTACGGGATCATGGACAGAGAAGTGTGTGATCATCGACAAACATCTTTGAATTTTGTCAGGCTTTTGAGATTTGATTCCTGGTTTCTCATTCTAATCTTGCTTTTAATAATAAGGATGGGATCTATTTATTGAGCCCATACTATTCATCAGGCACTTTACTAAACACATATCCATTAATTGTTTAATCCCCACAACCCAAGATAAGTGAAATTATCCTTTGTGATACACAGATGAGAAAAATTTAGGGTTAGAGGAGTTAAATAATTTGTCTAAAGTTGGGGTTGACTTGCCTGACCTTGAAATTTCTCTTGCGAAGCTCTGCCCCATACACTTTTGCCTCAGGAAAGGGGTTAAATTCATGTGCATCCATTGCTTATGGGGTTTCATGGTTCTTTATGTGGAGAAATTCCTGTCTCAACTCTAGATATTTCTGCTTAAGAAGAATCAACACCACTTTGTGTAATGGTTGAAGCAGACACTTGGTTGAAGGATGTTGTTCTAGGAGAACCATGAACTGCTGTTTTACACACATTTCATATTGCCCTCTGCCCCTTCTGGAAGTCAGGATTTCAAGACATTTCATTTTGCAGTCATCTTTGAGACAATTCTATCAGGTTTGGCTAGCACTTACCCACCTTTATTTGAAGGGTCCTTACATTTTGAATGTGATGGTACCTCCCATCTGTGATTTTTCTGGTCAATATCCCTTCTCCCCACTCATGGCCAAAATGTCCTCTCTCATATATTCTATGGTTTTAACATCTGAGCCATATGTCTTGTCTTCTGGAATTTGGAAGTTCCATAAAGGCCTAAGATATAGATAAGTGTCCATCTTAGTGTCCACGATCCTTGCATTAGAAGTCATGTATGACTTGGTTTCAACTCCTCTGAGTAGCAATATGGATTCATAAACAGCAGCAGGTAAAGTGGCTTCCAAATGCGATTGACATTCAGACAGATATACATTCAAAACCTAGATCTATCACTCACTATCTGTGTGAGCTTATGAATGCTGTAGAGGCTCTTAGGAATAAACCTTGGCTTGCTGTCTGTAAAAGGTAGCTTAGCACAATTTACTGGGCAATTTGTAAGACAACACATACAAAGTCTTAAACACAGTGCTGCTTAATGTATATAGTTGTTCTAATTAAAACAGTGCACTTATTTACCTTGCCTACCTACATCCTCAACAAAGGAATCTTTCAGCTATATGCTCAAAGCAAACTACATAAGCTCCTTTATACGCAAGCTGATTTTCATTCCCCCAAAAAGACGCCTGCAGCAGAGACTCCACACGTAGATGTCTGAGTTCAAATCTCTCTTTTGCTACTTCCTGGCAGCATGAACTTGATAAACTATTTAACATTTTGTGCTTTAGCTTCCTCATTTATAAAATAAGGATAAATATAGTATCTACATCATAGGGCTAGTGTGAAGATTCAAAAGTTAATGTAAGAGTTAAAATATGAGAAGTCCAAGAAGCATACCTGGCACATACTAAGCAGTATTCCAGTGTGAGATGTGCCTGCGATTATTTTAGCTAGTTTCACCCCAAATTCATAATGACAAAAGGAACTGAAGAATGTATTGTAATACATATATATGTATATATATTGCCCTAGAATACTGTTTATGGATTATAAACATATGTCTGTAAGTTTATAAACAGGTTTACACACATACAATTTTATGACATAAAAATCTTTCTCTACATATACAGTTCCTCAGAAGTGCATCCTCTTTATTATCCTTGCCTTCCTTAATTAAGTCTTTTTTCCCAGTTCCTCTTAAAGGTGTTCTTCGTGTGATGTTTTCCTTTTCTTCTGAAATTTTGGAGTTGTGTCTCCTGAATAAAATATAGCACCCAGGCTATGCATGTTTGCTATGGATCACGATTTTCTAATATCCGCTACTAGGAATCACCAAAAAAGCTTGGCAGATTACCTGGCATCTTCCTGAAAAATCCTAACACAGCAAGTCTGATTTGAAGCTCAAGGATATATATGTTAAATAAATAGTACAGAATATTCTTAAAGCCAGCTCCCTTTTTCCTAATCATTGACTTAAAGCTGTGTCTGGAGACAGCAACAAGACCTCCAATTACACTTAATTCTGACTACACTTTCTCTTGACACTGCCCACGACCCCAGAGGGTAGATTTCGCAGTTTTTCCCTGTGAACAATTACTCCCAGACACACTGCACAGTCTTCACTTCTGAGCTTCCTAACCCCTAGCAGCTCATGCTTTCAAGCCACCCAAATGATCAGCTACACTGTTTTATGGCATGTTGAGCAGACAGAGGCACTAGGGCCCCTGAGACCCTGCAGAGTAGGGGCATGGGGAAAATGTTGGCCCCATTATAACCTTGGGAAATTCAGCATGGCTGCCTGTCTCTCAGTTTGGGAACCTCTAAAGGAAGAGCTGTAACTTGCCTTCCATTTGGATGTAGTGGCAGATTTTATTGGTTATTCTAGGCAAACAAATGAGCCAGTGCATAATTGTTTATTTTAAAAAGAACAAGGATGGGTCTTCTAAAATAATAAGGTAGAAGGCATTTTAAAGTATGCAAAAGTTTCTCTTATTTATATTTTTTACAATACCTTTCTCAGCAAATGTTTACTAAAACAAAGGGTGCCTTGCAGTTGTTCTGGGTAGGACAATAAAGCCTAAAGGTCAAGAGTATGTGTTCTGGACTCAGAATTTCCATTTTTCTATCAACTAGCTGTGAGGCCTTAGCAAACTCACCAGATTCCCTTAGGACTGGATTTCTCCCTATCAAGTAGTGGTAACATTATCTACCCATAAGATTTGCTCCAAAAACTAAAGAAATAAGTGATAAAGACTAGATAATGTCCACCCAGGGCTCATTTTCTCTACCCTGAAATTATTTCCTTCCTACTGTTACATGTGCAAATCTCATTCATCCACTAAGATACAGTGCAAATCCTTCTCACTCTTCTTAAACTAACATATTAAGCACCTACTATGTACCAGGCATGTTTTCTAGCACCAACTCTCAAGCTTTATAATAACATAAGCCAAGGATTAAGTGGAAATTATAAACTAGTGGAAAAAGTAATATCAGGAATTCTTTGTTAATTAGTGATATTGTCCATTATAGAAAAGAGTTTGTTTGACAATTTTAGGCCCAGAACAGTTAACTATGTTACAAAGAGTCTTCAGGAGAAACTTTATTATTCAAATGGAGAAGTAAACTAATTTGAAATTAAGGTGGTTTAAAATCACTTATATTCTCATTTTATTCCTCATTATTTATGAAGATACATGCCCTATGTTTGATTTCAAAGTTAAGTACATTTGGAATTACATACATTTATAGATTCTATTTTCTACATGTATTATCTCTTACGTGGTGAGTATAATCATTCACTGGTCACTTGCCTCCCTGATTTTTGTATCCGTCTGGTTATAGAAAGGCTCTCAGAGGTAGCTTACTATCATGTAATCCCTCCTTACAAATAGCTGTGGTTGTGCATTCACTATAGAAATGATATACCTGCACTGCTATCCTATTGCTGTAAGGAAGTAAAACTCTTGCTTTTTTTGGCAAACAAACAAAAGTGATTTTACCTACACTGTTTCTAAGCCTAGAATGTCAGTTTTTGCTCATCAGTTTGTGAGAGTTCTGCTCCTTGCTCCAAGTTCAGCCCAAACACCGTGTCTACCATGAAGACTTTGCACATCTCCAGCGGAGGTAATAATGGTGTCTGTATTGTTACACTATTTGTGTGGATTCCCATGAGAGTTGGCACCCCACCCACCTTGCAGTTACTTGAGGCCTGTCAATGACCAGGGAAGAAATCACATTTCTATCCTCCCCAGAAACGAGCACAGAAGTTTGCACATCAAGAAATTTTCTAATAGATATACGTTAAATTAAAGCTGCAAACTTTATACCAGTAAAATCTAACTCAATAGTTGATTGATTTTTTATTGAAGGAGAGATGTAAAAGGTCTATCTATTATTTAAAATCATTTAGTGCTAAACTGGGTACTGGCTAGACTGGTTAGTAAATGAGCAACATAATGTTAATATAATTTCACTGATTTTAGAATGACACAACTTACAACTCACTGGCTCTGTGAACTCAGGAAATTCATTACCTTCTTGGACATATAATATCACCTGTGAAATGAGACTAAAACACACCTCAGAGATTTCTGCATCATAAGTTGTATTAGTCACTTTCTTGTCATGGAGACAAAATACATGACACTCACAATTTAAACGAGGAGAGGTTTAATTTGATTCATGGTTTCAGTGGGTTCAGTCAAAGGTTTGCTGTCTCTGAGGCAGAAACTGCGAGATGGAAGGGCAGGGGCAGAGGAAAGCTGCTTATCACATGACAACCAGGAAACAGGCAGAAGAGAGGAGTCGGAAAAGAGAATATACCCTTCTGGATCATCTCCCCAGTAACCTGCCCCTTTTGGCCAAGCCCCACCTCCAAACATGAGACTTGGGGACATTTTAGATCTGAACTATAACACAAACATACAATGTGGAAAAATCATCTATACAATGGTTTACAAGTAGTATATGCTGTGAAATACTGGCTTCTCTTGCTCTTTTACTCTCCTAGTGATCTATCCATCTATTCTGCTACAGTGTAACCCTCTTTCTTCTTGTCCAAAACTTATTAGAAGTAGCCAATACATGTGGACTTCTCACTTACATAATAATTTCTTAAGTACTTGAAGACTATCATGAGATCAGTCTTCAGATGACAGGAATTAATTTGAGTTTTTGGCAAGATGGTATTTTGCCTTCTTACTTCTCTTGCATAATATTGTACCACACTTATTCATCATAATAAAAAAGACTGGAAACATAACATTTATTTCTTGTGAATATTAAACTTAGTGATTTAAAAGCCTCTCATTGGCTCTTTCTAATATCTGATAAATGATAACTGGTATTAATAAATTTTAGTTTTCATTAGAGTACAATAAAACTTTTCCCATGTTTGCAATATGTTGACAGCATGCTAATGTATGGTTCAATGATTTCTGTTTCTGCCTATAATGTAAGCATTTCCATATGAATCAGTGATTTTAACATCGTTGTGTCTTCATGTGAGGCCAAGCTGTGAATTTAAACAGAAGCATATGTCATACTTATGTATATAGACAGTATTTCAAGTGACTAACTATGACAATATTAGGGGTACCAATTTGAAATTTTCAACCCACAGAGTAAGCATTTGTGATTGTTAAAAAGAAGAAATACAAAACTATACTATCTGATACAACCATTGAATAGTTAATATGGTGGATTTTTTTTTCCTACCCTGGCCCCTTTGTCTGTAAATGTTGGGTGACAAGTGAAGTTGGCATCCTGCTCTGTGAAGAAAACTTGAATTAGGTATGCCAAAACCAGTAATATGGATGCCAGTACTGTCACATATTATGGCCATCATTAGACAAACAGTCTCATAGAGAGGATAAACACTTATCTCCTGCTAATTATTTAAACTGTCAGTTATAAAAGCCTTGTATTTATTGACATGATTGCTCAAAAGGAGAGTTATTAGTAGTGTAGTAAAAGGGCTGCCCATATGTGGGACTCTATGAAGATATGTAGACTATGAAGATATCCACCCAGTCACCATGACATTTAGCATTAGCAGGCATGGAACTGATGAGCCATTGAAGTTAGTTATTTATTCTCATTGCTCAATGGGGAAATCTATACCAGCATTGCGATCCTGGCTAAAACTAATAAAATGGCATATACTTTATTGTGCCTGATAAATACAAATTGTGACCTAAAAACCACCCAAGTATAATGGTGAACTCACAAAGCTACATAATGTAAGAATTTGTAAGGTAGCAAAGACTTGTATTTTCTTGTTCAATTTATCCATATTTTCTTACTATGTCTCATATCAAGGTCCCCACTAATAGATTTTACACCATGGCTCCCTATGACAATAAAAGAGGTAGTTCCTGTGATGGAAAAAAATTCTCTCTCTCGACACTAAAATAAACTTTAACCTCTGCCATTATTTAGTATTCTATGAAGCAGTCTTTAGTGGTTGTCTTTTTTTTTTTTTTTTGGTACTGGGAATCAGACCCAGATGTACTATACCACGGAACTACATCTTCAGCTCCCTTCATTTTTTTTGTTTTGAGCCAGGATCTCATTAAGTTGTCCAGGCTGGGTGTGAACTTGTGATTCTCCTGCCTCAGTCTTTGGAGTACCTGGGATTATAGGTATAAGTCACCATGCCTAGCTTGGCAAATGCTTAGTTTCTTAATGCTGTTGTAACACGTTTGTAAAAACTTGGGGACTTAAAACACCACAAATTCATTCTTTCATAGTTCTGTAGTTCAGAAATTTGGCCTGAGTTTTGTTAAGCTAAAATCAAGGGGTCAGCAAGGCTGTGCACCTTCCTGAAGGGTCTTCCTGTTTCCTTGCTTTTTCTGCCTTTTGAGGCTGCCTATACTCCTTGGCTTGTGCCCACAGCCAGCAAGGGCAGGTTGAGTCCTTCCCTCATCCCACCATTCCAGTATTCTCTTCACCCTCCTTTTTCTTCATTTCCTTTATATTCTTTGCCAGTGATGGCTAACCTTTTAGAGCTGAGTGCCCAAACCCACTTGTTTATCGAAATCTGCCAATGTTCAATTAAACTCGAATAATGAGGTTTTAGTTTAGAAAAAATAACTCCTACATTAATACTTTTGGTCTTAAAAGAAAAATAAATAACGTGTGTGCCATAGGTTTGCCACTTCCACTCCATGCCAACCCGTATAGTCTAGGATAATCTCCCTAGATTAAAGCTAATTGACCAATAGCCTTAATTCTGTGACCCTGCCTAACATTTCTTTTCCACGTGAGGTGACATATCCAGAGATTCTGGGAATTAAGAGACAGAATTTTGAGGGGGTCATTATTCTGCCTAAATCAGCGGCAAATCCAAGAGTTATAAAAATCTGCTCTGCAATTTCTGATAAACATGGTTTTAAAGATATTTGTCTTTTGCTACAGAACATATGGGAAGAACTTCACATATTTGCCAACCAGTTCATGCAAGAAAAAGACTTTTTGTTGAAGTGGTGAGACCCAGACATTTGTTAGTGGTGGATTAGCCATAATCTTAGCAGTAGAGGATACTCAATTACTTCCATTCATTGAAGTCACTTATGCTTTAGACAGGATTAAATCTCTTAGGCAGATTGAGCTCTGGAAGCAGAAAATCAATTCAGACCACTCAATGGATGATATGAGTTTGAAATATCAGTCATGGGAGGATTACTGTCATTTCCATAATGCTAATGTGAGTTTTCCATACCTATATCTAAGAACCATAACAATATTGTTAACACATGCCACACAAGCTCTGTAATTTTGAAGACTGCATGATTTTTAAAAGCGGGCAGAGTTCATTTACTAGCAATCATTCCAGCTGATCAAGAGGAGACTAGAAATTTGGGAGGAGGGAAGAAGACAATCATGACAGGACTTGGTTGAGTCCAAGTTGTGGGGTGCTTATTAAGAAAATCACTTAACTGGATAAGCCACCAGGATGAGATAGCTCTAGTATTTTAAGCTTCTCTGAAAACAAACCAAAATCTAAAATAAACAGCAAAATGAAACTTCAGCTCAGTCATTCAAAAACTACCAACTAACTTCTAACTAGGAATTCATTTTTTTTTTTTTTTTTTGGTGTTAGGGATCGAACTCAGGACCTTGTGCTTGCAAGGCAAGCACTCTAAATACTGAGCTAAATCCCCAGCCCCAGGAATTTCTACTTTAAGCAATCAAATATGTTTTCTTTGTCTTGATTCTGGAAATATTGTATAGCAGTTTTCTTCCCCTCCCTTCCTATGGAAAGCTCAGGAGTTATAGTCTGATGCTATTGGATTCATTAAACCCTCTCTGCTCAAATAAACTTGGAATATATATTATGTGCCTAGTTTTAGCTTTTAATGGAGAGGATAATGAGACATCCATATAATGGAATATTACTTAGCCCTTTAAAAAATGGAGTCATATTACATAGCATTTGAGAGAATCTAGCTCACCCTTAGGTAATTTCCTTACTCCCCTTGGCTTCAGTGTCTTGGCTGAGAATTGGAGATCATGATACAGGGGGACCATGCCTCAGACTGACTGAAGTGTTAGTAAGATAATTGGTATAAATAGCTTAGTACCTGTCTTTGGCATTATAATTATGAATATTATTATTACCTTATGAAGACATGGAAAGATATCTAGGGTTTAAAAACGATAATATGTAAGACGGAGAAACAGTCCATTTCTCTATAAAAACAGTTTAAAATTATGCATACAGTGTTCATATAAGCAGAGAGATGCCTGAAAGTACACATACCTAATTGTTAACCATGATTTCAGGATTAAGAGTGGATACAGATATCTCTAACATTTACTACTGTGCTAAGAATAAGCACCTCTGAATACTGACTGCCTGAAAATACCACCCAAACAATCTGCCAATGAAACTATTTAACAAATACACACTATTTGGGGGGGACTGCAACAAACCATAGGAATCAATATGCAAATGTATCTAAGCATGTCTGCATAGTATTTGAAGCTTTTATAAACTTTTATCACTGAATCATCTTTTATTTATTTATTTTTTTAACCAAGAACATGCATTGGTACATTGTACATATAATGATCACATTCATCACAGTTATTTTGTACCTGTACATGATGTATCTTGGTTTTCCCCCTCTTCCCTACCCCCTTCCTTCTGTTCCCTCCTTCTCTATTTACAGCAGGTTTATTCATATTTTTCCATGATTTCCCTTTCCCATTTCTTTCCTTTTTTCCCTTCCTGCTTTTCTCCCTTCTCTCTTTCTAGTTCTCCTCTCTTTTGAATATTATCTTCCTTTTATATAATATCTATTACACATCTTTGTCCTTATTTACACTTATGGTTTCTCATATCAGAGAAACAATTCAATGTGGTCTCATGAGTGTCTAATTTATTTCACTTAATAGTATGTTCTCAAGGTACATCCATTTACATACAAATGACTCTAGTTTATCCTTTTTTATGGCTGTGTAGTACTCCATTGTGTAGTAAAACCACATTTTCTTTAGTCATTCATTGGTTGTTGGGCATTTAGGTTGTTTCCAAGACTTAGCTATTACAAATTGTGTTGGTATTAACATGGTTGTGCACATATCCCTGTGGTATGATGATTTTAATTCTTCTGGAAAGATCCCCAGTAGGGGAATAGCTGGATCAAATGGAACCTCTAGTTGTAGTTTTCTGAGGAATCTCCATATTGATTTCCACAGTGGCTGGACCAGTCTACATTCCCATCAACAGTGGAGGAGGGTTCCTTTTTCCCCACAGCCCCGCCAGCATTTGTTATTGGTTGATTTTTTCATACACGCAGTTCTTTGTGGAGTGAGATGGAATCTTAACATTGTTTTGATTTGCGTCTCTCAAATGACTAGTGATGTTGAACACTTTTTCGTATATTTATGTGCCATTTTTATTTCTTCATCTGAGAAATGATGAATCATCTTTTAAAGACAAATCCTTCCCCTGATTTCCAAGAACATAAATTTAACTTAAATGGGTCATCTTCCCCATAGCTCCTGACCTGGGAACCTGAACACAGGTCTCTGGGGGCCACAGGCCCAGGAAGATTTATATCTCCAGCCGGGACCTATACCTGCCTGGTCATTCCACCCTCTGGCTCCCTGCTGCAAAACAAACAAGAACAGGCACTTGGAAAGAGTGAGATTGCCAACATCCTCCACGGATGTAGAAATGCAGTCTTGGTGACACTTCCTTAGCTAATAATTGTTTATTTAAAAGGAGTTTTCTACGTGACGGGTTTCTACGTGACTACATTTACTAGTGTGGGAATATCTATTTTGCAACAGAAGGGCTAGAAATCGTCTAAAAGTAAATAAATGTTCACATAGTGTTTTTAGGAATTAAACAACAGAATGAAGCCTAGAAATGGCTGACAGTTCTCCGTGAGCCAAGTGTGTCCCACTTTGCGTCTGATCCTGGCTATTTTCCTGAGAACGAACTGACCCTGCACTCTGGCTGCAGGCATCTATCAGTAACTAAAGTGACAACAAACACGCATATAATGAGCACTTGGTTTGCTTCATCAGGATGGACAAGGTCACACCAAACTAAGTTGCTACCTAAGAAATCCTTCTTGGTCAAGTGAACTTTTAGAAGATTTACCTTCTTTCAGTTGTACAAATAATTGCTGAATTCTTGTGCCTTCTATACAGTTCTGGGAGACATGGAAGAAACAAATGTTATAGACACACATTTGTTGTCTCCTGAGAGCTGACAACATTACTGACAAGAGGATACACATACACAGCATCCTTATCTATTTGTGATGCAGGACTCTGTGATGTCAACCCTTACAGATTTTGCTAACAAGGAAGCTAGGATGGAAGCTCAGTTCTAAAATACCTGGTACTAGAGAGATTTGGGTCCAAATACTAGTTGTGACAGTGCCTAAGAATGGACTCTTAAGCTAGACACTTATATCTTCAAAAACACTCTTCCTGTAAACTAGCTTTAAGGGTAAAATGAGATTATGCGTTAATGTACTTGATATCTGTATGTATGTACAAATACGTAATATTCTACATTACTGTTTATAAGTTGTTTTAGTATCAGAGTTAAATGAGATAATGTGTATAAGGAGTTCAGCTCCAAATCCAGGGCATGATTAGGTACTCAGTGGTGAGAACTATCAATTTGGGACAGATCCTGTACTTTAGTTTGTTGAAGCTGAAAGAAAGAATGTACCATCTGTGTGCCCCACCTTGTGCCGCATGCTAAACCTGATCTTTGTACCTTTACAGCCATAACCACCTTTGGGGCAAGTTTCAGTTATAGATGTAGAGAGTGAGGCTCAGAAGCAGGGCTTTGCCTGGGGCCATGCGGGAGTCAGCAGCTCAGGAGTCCCTGGCCAGGTGTTTCCCCCCTCAGCAGCCCAGTGTAGTTTGGACTGGGGTCAGAGATCTAGTGGCAGACATTCTTTAACAAGGGTGCTTCTCAACACAAACTTCTGTAAAGGTGGAAATAGTGCCTATATGCACTAATAAAGTACCCCAAGGTCAGGCACAGCTCTTGCTATCAGCACTTGAAATGGGGCTAGTATAATTGAAGTGCTGAATTTTAAATTTATTTAACTTTCTTTTTTAAATTTGGGTTTTTAAAATGTTTATTTTTTTTCCCACATAATTCATTAGTACATACTTGTTATACACATTAATGGGTTTCATTTCTGCAGGCTGATTAGCAAACTTTAATCATTCCCTCACCTTACCCCCTCTCCTTCTCCTACCTTTAGCTTCACATTTTGGGGGATGGGGGCTCAATGTGTTTTGATCATATTCTTGTCGCTTTTTTTTTTTTTTTTTTTTTTTTGTGGTGCCGGGGATCGAACTCAGGCCCTTGTGCTTGCAAGGCAAGCACTCTAATCACTGAGCTAAATCCCCAGCCCCTTGATCATATTCTTTTAAAGGGTCACACGCAGTTTCTGGCTACCTATTTGGATAGTAACTTGAATAACGCCTCAGCCACAAGTGTCTAGTCATTGTTTGAACACCACGGATGACAGGTTGCCCGTCACCTTACAGCCTATTTCACTGCTTTCTTTCTCTGAACATAAGAAAACCCATCGTGATGTTGAGCCACCATCTGTTTCCCTCTGACTTTTACCTACTTGGTCTGAATTCTTCCGTGGAGCCACATAAAGCACGCTCAATCAATTTCACAAAACAGTATGTGCTCATACTGTTTACGACGTGCAAATGTTGACAGTTAGGAAGCGTTCTAGGCTCAGGGCTTTATGGAGCTCCTGTGGAGATTCAGCACTGTTGGCGATGATACGATGGTGCTGCTAACAATCATTCCTGCATGTGAGGCACTAAGTATGCGCCAAGTGTTAGGCTACACCTTTCCATTTTTCATCCCCTGTATTTCTCACAATAACCCAGTATCTATAGCCACCTGTGTGGAAACGGAATTAAGACGAATGGAGGTGAAGTAATAGACAATAGTCACGCTCCTCAGAAGGGGTGAAGACAGAATTTGAAACTGAGTGGTATGAACTCAAAGCCTGTCTTCTTAATTGTGCTCCGCTCTGATTGCCAAGGACCAGAGTCAAAGAAAGCCCTAGAGAGCAGTCTATTGACTGAGAGCCGAGAGCTCAGAAGTCCCACACTCAGTAAGAGAGAACTTCAAGAGAGATTCTCATGGGCGCAGCGCACCAGACCCTCACTTCCCACAGAGCCCTGACCCGGTGGGCATACACCAGGTATCAAGTGCTCACAATGACATGAAAAGGAAAACCTGCTCTTTCCTGGAGATTTCAGCCCCAGATGCCTGCAGGGCCAAGAAAAGAATAGAAAAGAGTAAAGTGGGCTGGTTATTTGAATGTACTATTTTTATTTCCTTAAATTGATTCTTGTTCATTTTTTCATGGAATATGCAGTGCTTTCAAGCTGCCTTTTGATTTCTTGTTTTTCACAGAAGTATCAGCGTAAGCAATGCCCCAGTGCCCCTTGCCCGTATCACAAGAGGAGGCCTTAAGTAATGGCAGTGACTGTCACTTACTCCATCATCTGGGTGCAATAGAGAGTAGAGGAGACTGAGGCAAAGCGAAAGGTGCATGCTGTGCCTAACGGGGCAGGAGCAATTCAGTGTTAGCTTGTCAGGAAGAGGAAGACAGAGATCTTGCTACCAGGGTACCTGAGTTTTCAAGGGAAGTATGCAATTCATGTCTTTTATGTAAACTACTGTGCTTCTAAAAGAATGAAAATTAATTTGAATTGAAATATTACTCCATTCTAAAAGCATTATAAATACTAGATTAGATGTTGGGATGGTAAAATGTAATATTGCTAATAAAATCTAAAGTTTACTTTTTTAAAAAAAAGTTTTAAAAAATCCAGGTCAGTGATGCATGCCTATAATCCTAACACCAAGGGAGGCTGAGGTAGGAGTATTGCAGGTTTACGTTCACCTTGGGGAACCTAGAAGGACCTTATCTCAAAAAAAGTGAGAGAGAAGGGGAGTGGCACTGGGGATGTAGCTCAGGGGTAGAACACCCCTGGGTTCAATCCCCAGTACCATCAAAGGAGGAAAGAAAGAAGGGAGGGAGGGAAATAGGGAGGGAGGGAAGGAGGGAGGTAGAGAGGGAAGGAAGGAGGGAAGAAGAAGGGAGGGAGGGAGGAATAAAGGTCCCTATGGCCAAAACTCCAGGGTCAATTAGTATATATGTAGCCCATAAGCTACTAAAATATAATCTCTGATTCAGTCCAAATACCACATTTAATAATGAGAAAGCTGGTGCCTGGAAATCAAAAACACACTGCTTAAAGTCATATGAATTAATTACAGAATTTTGTCTAAAAACCCCATTTGTTAATGCTCCAGCCAGGCCTGCTTAATTCTGGAACTGTAGTAGAACTTCCTCTTTTTAGTGCTTACTGGAATAAAGTGAGCCTTGTGGATTTCGCTTGTGAAGCGCATCACAGTGGCAAGATGTTATGTGACTGTCATGCCGTGCGACCTCACTGTTGATGAAGACGCCGCCTCGTCTTCCTTCCCCTCCGGCCTCCTCCCTGCCCACTCTCCACTCAGGCTGCATTTTCCTCCCTTTGTCCCTGAGAGCCCCACAGCCACTGCAGCATGAAAAGCTGGACTATGCAACAAATAGCGGTTACAAATGCAAAACAATGTGCTTATCCATAACGTTCGTTCAGAAACGCCAGGTCCATTAAAGCATCAAAATCTTCTCAAGCCACCAAGTCAGCACTATTACTAGAGCTCTCAGGGCACAGTGGCCATGTGATGTTTGTGCAGCTGAGCATGAAACGGTAAGATGAGGACTCTCCGTAATGGCTAATAAAACATATGAGGTGTGATTGACAAATACGGTGAAGGCTTAAAAGTACGATTAATTAAAAGACACATTGCCATTAATCCTCCTCAAATGCTCTCTTGCTTCAAACACACTTATCCCATCGTCCTGGCCACGTTCTGAAGTAGTTCTGAAAGTCCTCTTTCCTGAGTGTCTTTGGTGGCACTGTTACGGCTGCCTCAATGTCCTGACTCCATTCAAAATGCTTACCTTTCATGGTCATTTTGGGGAAGAGCCAGAAACCAGAACTCACACGGCGCCAGATCTAGTGAAAAAGATGGCTGAGAACCCGCCGCAATGTTTATGTGTCTGTCTTTCTACTGTGTGGCACTCGGCGGCAGCAGTCGCCACACTTTTATCACACCTTATAAAGATACGCATGAAAGAGGACTTCTAAAACTGCTTCAGAGAGCGGCAGGAG
Organism: Hystrix cristata; assembly: GCA_004026905.1. Taxonomy (NCBI): domain Eukaryota; kingdom Metazoa; phylum Chordata; class Mammalia; order Rodentia; family Hystricidae; genus Hystrix; species Hystrix cristata. The sequence continues at coordinate 46,842 of PVJO010014211.1, forward strand.
TGTGTTTGAAGTTCGTGTGGGGGTATTTTGAGGGGGATGAATGGCAATGTATCTTTGACTGTAATAAATTTTCAAAAATGTAAGCACTCACCCAAAATTACTAAAAGTACTAGGAGAGAAATCTGGAAGGCTGTGCCTGTCCTTCCTTAAGAAACAGACAAGCAAGCCCATCATCACAACGTGACTCTCGGGATCTTAGAGGACTAAAGAAAGACAAAGGAAAGCAAAGTTACAGACTTCCTGTTAGTCCAAAGGTGGAAGAAAGCCCACGGAAGCTTGGATGAGCTGCATGGGGGGCCGAGTGAGTGAGGAGTCAGAGGCTGGGATGAAGCCAGCAGAGGAGAGCGACGAACCTGAGGAGTGGGCTCTTTCCCTCGCTGGGAACAAGTCGAGGACAGAGAAGGGAGTAACCTCTTTTGCGAATGGGTACAATTTTAGGGGGACAGAGATATATTTTCCAAGTGTGATGGTTTACTACTGGGGCAACCGGGCCGGCCTGCTCTGTGACTCTGCATTAGATTTGATCTGAGCAGAAGATCGAGGGAGATTCAGAAGGCAGCTGTGTGCCCGCTGAAGGTCACCTTAAGTGGAGGTGGTAAGAGACAGGTGGGGCTCCCGGTGGCCCTTGCTGTCCCGGACTCCAGGACTCCACTTCCAGATTCAGCTGGTTTTAAAGGTCTCCAGGCCAGACACGGGACTACAGCCTTCCGGATTTCTCTTCTGGCTCTCCTCTGCCACCTTACGGTGCCAGTGACGCCTGTGCCTGCCTTCCCGGGTGCCAGGCTAGCTCCTACTGTCCATTTAATTCCTGCGCTCACGAGGCGGTTGGAGAGTTTTCTTATCTTCCAGCTGCTCCAGACCCTCACTTCCACAGCTTCCCGCACACCCGTGCTGTCCTGTTCCTACTACACGTGTTATTGTTTAATGCTCTCGGCGCTCCTGCTGCGGTGGGAGAGAGTGAATGTGAGGTCCCCCAACAGGAAGTACTGTTGAAGACAAATTAAGAGGAAGTAGATGCAGCAGAGCTCCAAGCCTGCTGCACAGTTCCCTCTGTGAACCTGAAAAGTAGGGCGAAGTTTTATAGAGACAAAAGGTAGAAGGTACCACCTTCTACCAGGGAGAATGGAGCTAACTGCGGAAGACAGCGCCAAGGTGGAGATGGTACCACAGGGATCTACGTGGACTCGCTTTACTCTCTAGCCTTTATCAGTCCTTTCTTCGCAGGCCTCCCCCCACGCCGCCTCCCCTAGAGCTCTAAATTCTTTTCTCCTGTCGCTTCTTTAAAAGTTTACAGTTTCTTGTTGAGCATGCTGTATAAGCTTGAATCAAAGTGACCTCTTTGAGAATTACTCGTTCTTTGGGGGTCTCATGCATATCTAAGAAATCTCCATGTATCTAAGTTACGGTTTTCTTCATTTGTCTTTTGTAACGGCATCCATCAACTGTCTCACATGGTGTTTCCCCGAGTTTACCTGATCTCAGTCGCCACCTTGGTTTGTTGCTGGAAACATGGATTCTCAGGACCCATGCCAGGATCAGAGGACTGGAAAGCACAGGACAGGGGCTGAGACCCTGTGCGCGTAACCAACATCCCAGGTGACCCTCGTCAGTAGGTCCTTCTGGCTACAATCGCCCTCCTGCAGCTGTTCTTACCTTGGTTGTGCCCTGCAACCTCCAGGGCACTAGCGATGCCAGCGCCTCCAGAGGTTGGGATGAAGTTGCTGTGGAGCATCAGGAGTTTAAAGAGCTCCTGGCATGACGTCACTGCTCAGCCGAGGTGGGAGGCCCTGCTTCACTAGAATGCAGTTGAGCCGCCTAGTAGAGGGAATTTTTCTTCCACTTCACTAACAAAATATGTCAACACAATATGCCCCAGTCTAGGAATTTTTTTTCATACAATTTCAAAGTTAGTATTTGAACTGTAAGAGGTATTGGTAGTCTTTAAGCCAACCTCACATTTCTGCTGTCTGGTTTGAATACTGAGACCAGAGAGGTGAAGTGGCTAGTCCAAGATCACACAGCTGATCAGTACAAGACCCAGCACAGAACTCTCTCTGACAAGGATAAACAGCCTCTTATCTTATCAGCACTTACTTGCACCTGAAATAAATGTTCCTACATGTAATTGGCTCTGTCCTGAAGATATATCCTGCTGCTTTTCTTTTAAAGAGAAATTTAAACTATGTCCAATAAAGTAACAGGAAATATAATTCTGCACTTGCTTTATAGGAGCAGCTTTGCAAATTTTACACA
>PVJO010014212.1:0-48932 GCA_004026905.1 Hystrix cristata
CAAAAATTCACCTAAATAAAATCAGACAGCACGAAGCCTTTCAGGGTCTTTTCAGTATTATTCTCTGGAATTATTACTGAGTGGAATCCTATAGCACAGTCATACCTCAGTTTCTTTGTCTAGTCACCCACTAAAGAATATCCGGGTCGTTTCCAGCTCGGGAAATTACTGATAAAGTTTTTATAAACATTCATAGACAGGTCTTTTATGGACATAAATTTTCATGTCTCCAGGATGAACGCTGGGTTGTGTGACAGTTACATGTTTACTTTTATAAGAAATGGCCTGTCCTCCTGCCTCAGCCTCCCAGAGTGATGGGATTACAGGCATGCATCGCCATGCCAGACTCTTAAGAATTTTCTACTTTCATGTTTGACATTTCGATTTATGATCCATTTTGAGTTGGTTTCTGTGTAAGCTGTGAAGTTTTGGTATGTATTCGTTTTTTGCCCCGGGGTGCCCATTTTTTAAAAGGGCTATTCTTCCTTCATTGAATTCATTTCATACTTTCCCCCAAAAGTAGCTGGGCATATTTGTGTGGGCCACTTTGTATTTTTAACCCATTTAGGGCTTTAACTGGCTCTGGCTCACAATATGCATTGCCTCAATTTCCTCTGAGATGTTTAAGAAGTGAATCATCATTTTGTGATGATACCGACACTGTAATTAACAAGGATTTCTCAACAATACTTAATTAAACACTGATCATGCAGAGTGAATTTAGCTTGATTACCACTGGTCTCTTTCGACTCTTCAGGGGACTAATTCTAACAATTAAATTAGCCTGAGTCAGAACTGAAATGTATAAAATATGGTGATTTACTTTGAGGAACCAAAAGGGAAAATTTCAAAACTATTAGATCATAGAAATGTCAGAAAGGAAATGAGCAGGCAGGAGCAACCTGGCTGAGGTTCTGCAGGGGAGTGCAACTCTGAGTCTCTTTCTACTCTGTCCCCCAGGTGGGCTTTACTCATCTACAGCGAGGCTGCCCCACACAGCAGTGGTGCTTTTGGAAATGCGTGTGCACGACTGCCTGGCATGTAATGGGTAGCAGAAGTCCTTTCTAGATTAGGAGACGGCAGAGCTGGCTTCTGGTTCTTCTTGCGCCTCCTACCTGCAGTGTGGCCTGAGCAGCTCAGATCTCTGGACTTCTTCGGCTCTATAAAACGCAGTTCCATTTATCCACCATCTTCTGGGTGCCAATGCCATGACAGGTCCTGTGAGGTATACCAAGATGAGGAAAATGCAGTCTGACTTTCAAGTTACGTTCTGCCTTGTACAGTAAATTGTATGTGTGGTCGAGTGCTAACAAAAGGTCAGCTACTCTGTTCAACTGTTCGCAGACATGCCTTAATCCCTTTAACCTTCACAGTAACTTTGTGGTGCAGGAGCTAATATCAGTCTGGTTTTATAAATGTAGAAATTAATTTATGAGGTTAATGAGCTTGTCCAAGGTCATGCACGTGATGGGCCCTTAACCATGATATCAAGCACATAAGGTCAGATTAGCTTTCATTGTTCTGGGCATTATATTTGAGGCAAGATCTTCATCCAGCAATGAGGGTAGCATTTTGACAAGCAAGTAGATACGTTTATTAGCACTTGTCCCTCCTCTGTCTCCTCTACAGCTTCCTTGTCTCCCCACTTGGTCCTATTGTATTACTATTTGTATGCGACGCTGGATTCCATGTATTATTATCTTGTTAAGGACTTATATTTCTGCTCATGGGGCATATTTGTCTAAAGTTTTCTTTTCTTGTAATGTCCTTGCCTAGTTTTGGCATCATAGGGTAAAATTAGCTTCCGAAAATTAATCAGCATGTGCTTTTCCTCCTTTTTACCGGAAGATATTGTATAATTAATGCTAATTCTTCTTTAAATGTTTGGTAGAATTTTCCAGTGAAACTATATGGGCATGGAGATTTCTTTTATGGGAGATTTATTTATTCATTTATTTAGAGACAAGGTCTCACTATGTAGTTCAGGATGACCTCGAACTCATTATGTAGTCCAGGCCAGCCTTGAACTCGCCTCAGCCTCCCCCATGCTGGGATTACAGGTGTGCGCCACTATGCCCAGCTTTATGAGAGTTCTAAAATCATAGATCTAATTTATTTTTTATAGTTTTAGGGGGCAATTCACATTATCTATTTCATATTGAATAAGTTGTGCTAGTTTGTGTTGTCCAACAAACTGGTCTATTCGTTAAAAGCATCAAATTTATGTGTGTAAAGTTGTGTGTAGTATGCTCTTATTATCGTTTTGATGTCTGTAGGATCTATATTGATATAGTGTTTCTTTCCTGATATTGATTGTTCGTATTTTGTGTCATAGATTTACTTTGTCAAACTTGTTAGAGGTCATTAATTTTATTGGTTTTTGCAAAGAATCAATTCTTTTTTTAAACAGATTTTTCTATTGTTTTTCTGTTTTCCATTTCATCAATTTCTGTTCTTTATTATTTCTTTTCTTTCTCTTGTTTGAGGTTTATTTTGATCTTAGTTTTCTAAAATTTTCTTTCTTTCTTTCCAGTTTTGGAAACTGAACCCATGGCCTCCTGCATGCTAGGCAAGTGCTCTACCACTGAGATAGAGTCCCCAGCCACTCTAAGTTCTTGAGATGGGTGCTATTGAACTGACATTTTGATTTTTTTCTAACATTTGCGTTTTCTAATATATTCATTACCCTTTCCGTTTTTCTTTGTCCACATCCCACAAATTTTGATATGTTGTATTTTCATTCTTATTCAATTCAATGTATTTTTTTTTTATTTCCCTGAGACTTCCTCTTTGCCTCATGGTTTATTTAGGAGTGCACTGTCTATTTTCTGTGTATTTAGGGATGTCTCTATTATCTTTCTGCTCTGGACATTTATTTTAACTCCATTTCAGTCAGATAAAACACTGTATGATTTTAATTCTTATAAATTTTTTGAGATTTGTCTTATGGTTCAGTATGTAATCTATTTTGGTATGGGTCCTTGAAATCAGATGTCAGTTCTCTGACTTTGTTCTCTTTTTCTAAGAAGTTTCTCTAGTCTTGTTCTTTGTCTATCTATATAAATATGAGAAAATGGTTTCATATCTACTAAAAACTTGTTGGGATTTTGTTAAGATTGCTTGCAATCAATTTCGGGGTAATTTGACGTCTTGACAATATTGTATTTGAAACCATAGACTTGGCACGTAAATCCATTTAGTTAGAATTTCTTTCATTTATTTCATCAATGATTTGTGATTTTCAGTCTATAGATCCTGCACATATTTTTTAGACTTATGTTTAACTATTTATGCTTCTATAAATGATACTTTAAAAGATTTCTTAGTAAGTAACAATTGTTCATTACTAGTCTGTGGAAGTGCAGTTAATTTTTTTGTGTGTGTGTGCTGGGGATCGAACTCAGGACCTTACACTTGCTAGGCAAACACTCTACTACTGAGCTAAATCTCCAACCCAGAAGTGCAATTGATTTTTATATATAGCACCTTTATCACCAGATTTGTAAAATTCAGTGATTCTAAGAGATTTTTTCGTAGATTCTTGGGATTTTCTATGTAGACATGTAATTCGCAAGTAGAGACATCTATTTTTTCCTTTCCAACCTGTTCACTTTTCTTTCTTTTTCTTGGCTTATTTCCCTGACTAGGCCTTCCAAAGCAATGTTGAATAGGAATAGCGACAGTGAACATCCTTGTTTATTTCTGAATTAGGCAGGTAGCATTCAGTCGTTCACCATTCAGTATAATGTTGGTTACAGATAATTTTGTAGACACTTTTTATCAAGTTCATGAAGTTAATTTATATTCCTAATTTTACACAGAGTGTTATCATGAATAGACATTAAAATTTATCCAGTGTGTTTTGTAAATCTATGAAGATGGTTATATGTTATTTTTCTTTAATCTGTTAATGTTGTGAAGTAATTGATTTTTAATGTCTAACCAGTCTTGTGTCCCCGGAATAAACCCCAGTTAGTCATGTTATATTATTCTTTAAAATATGTTGCTAGAGTGTATCTTCTATTACTCCATTAAGGACTTTCGTATTTCTGCTCAGGAGGGATATGGATATATGTTTTTCTTTTCCTGTAAGTTTTAGATTTTAAAGAAGTTAGGAAATAAGTTGTAAAGGGGAATCAATGTTGCAGATGGAATTTACATTACTAACTACCTCACCTGAAGCTAGAGGAGATTATCCTGAATTACTGAGTGAACCCAATATAATCACAAGGGTGCTAATAAGTGGAAATTGGAGGCGTGATAGAGAGGATCAGAGAGCTGGAAGTGTGAGAAGGACTTGGCCCGGCATTGGTAGCTTTGATGATCTTTGCCTTTGACCAATTCTTAGAATCTGAGTTAGGTTCACAGGTATAGGTAGGTGATCTTTGGCGACTCCTAAAATATGGATTGCAGTCCTGTGTAATCTTCTAAACTGAGCTATAATTCACATACTCTTAAATCGACCCATGCACTCCAGTGGTTTCTGTTATGTCTACGAGGTTGTGCAACTAACATCATTGTCTAATTCTAGAGCTTTTTCTTTTTTATCACCTCCAGAAGAAACCCCATACTCTTTATCAGTCACTTCCCTGTCCTCTTTTCTTTTCTTTTTTTTTTTCAGATGTACATATTGATAACATTCATCATAGGGAATTTGTACCTGTACATGATATATCTTGTTGCTTCTTTTTTTCCCTGTCCTCTTTTCATCCAGTCACAGGCAAACACTAGTTTATTTTCCACACTTATGGATTTTCCCATTTGGTAATAAGCACAATCTTACAATATGTGGCTTTTTGTGCCAGACTTCTTTGACGTGGCAGAATGTTTTCAGGGTTCACCCGTGCTATAGCATGCATTAGTATTTCATTACTTTGCAAGATTGAATAATATCCCCCTTATGAATATAGCACCTTTTGTTTATCCATTAATTGTTGAACATTTGGGTTGCTTCCCTATTTATGGCTATTATGAATACTGTTGCTATGAACATCTGTATACATGTGTTTGAGTGGATGTATGTTTTTGCTTCTCTTCAATTACTAGCTTCAATTGCAGTAGCTAGAAGGGGACTCGCTGGGTCATATGGAAATTGCATGTTTAACTTTTTGAAGAACTGCAAATTGTTTTCCCATGTGGCTGCCTCATTTTACACTACAGCCTTCACTATATGAGAACTGCAATTTCTCTCTATCTACAGCAACACTCATTAGAGTTTGCCTTTCATTATAGATATACCAGAGAGGATGAATTTATATATAGTTCTGGTCTTGATTTATATTTCCCTAATGACTTATTATCTACAGCATCATCCCATATGCCTCTTGACCATGTATATATTTTCTACGTAAAATATCTATTCAAAACCATTGTCCAGTTTTTATTGGTTATTTGCCTTTTGACTGTTGTGTTGCAAGAATTCTCTATATATTCGGGATGATAGAGCCTTGTCAGATATGTAAATGTTTTCTCCCATTCTATGGGTTTTACTCTTGATTTCTTGATAGTGTCCTTTGAATCATATAAGTTTTAAACTTTGATGAAGTCCAGTTGATCTATTTTTTTTCACTGGTTGAGCATGCTTTAGATACTATGCCTGAGAAGCTATTGCCTAATCTAAGATCATAAAGATTACAGCTATGTTTTCTTAAAAGAGTTTTAAAACACTAGCTCTTACATAAAGATCTTGGATCTGTTTTGAGGTGGGATTTTTTGGGGGGTATACAAGATAGGGGTCTGACTCCATTCTTTTGCAAGTGGACGCTCGGGTTTTTCTAGCATCATTGTTGAACATTCGTTACCTACTAGATGTACTGGATGTCACTGGCACCCTTTCCAAAAATAAATTGGTGACAGGTGTACAGGCTCATCTATGTGTCTATCCCCACACCAGTACTATAATAATAATCATGGTCTTGATTATTGCAGCATTGTCGTAATTTTTGAAATTGGGAAATGTGAACCCTCTAACTTTGTACTCTTTGAAGATTGTTTTTATTCTTCTGGTTCCCTTGCACTTCAATATGAATTTAGGATCAGCTTGTAATTTCTGCAAAAAAAAGACCCGAATTTTGTTAGGAATGGCACTGAATCTGTATATCAGTTTGAGGAGTACTGCCATCTTAGAAATATTAAGTGTTTGAATCCTTGAACATGAGATGTCTTTTACCATTTATTTAGATCTTAATTTCTTTCAGCCATGTCTTGTAATTTTTGGTATACAAGTCTTAGATTTCTTTTGATAAATTTATTTCTAAGTGTTTTTTTAATCATTGACACTATTTTAAATTATTAACATATATTAAACAAAATAATGAGTTGCTTTGTGCCATATCAATACATATATAAAATATACTTTGATCATATCCTATTGTTAGTGGAATTATTTCATTCCTTGATTGTATGGATTCTGTTGAGTTCATTGAAAGTATTCTTCATCTTTGTTACTGGGTTTTCTTCATTTCTGATATTTCTATTTATTTCTGAACACCATCCAAATTTTTGGACCTCGTCTAATCTTGATCAGTGAGACATCCTCTACACTCAGCCTATTATCTCATAGGTAAACAATGGAGTTGAAATTTGAGTAGAAATTTGAGTTTTTCTTTAAACCCCACAGGACCTGAAGGACTCTGGGGACAATTCTAAGGTATTTTGACTTCAGAATGAAAAAGGAAAGTTAGACTAGGTCTTCTTAACCATCTTTAATGAAGGATAAATATTTAAATATTTAAAAATTTTCAATTCATCACAGATTAATACTTTTCTAAAACACAATAACATAAATCACTAGAAAAATACAATAAAAAGACATGCAAAATACAAGCTCATCTTTTTATTAGTATAATCAATAGAGAAACTGAAAGTGTAACTAAAGACTAAAATGTGTAACCAATAGACAGCAAAGTGTTTTGGTAATGGTGCAAACATGTACCGGTACTTACTCTTAATTTCTAAACTTGACTTTTCACACTGGAAAAAAAAAAGCATTGTGTGTACTGGTATTGGTCTGTGGACCACATTTCGAGTAGCACTTAACTGATAATTTCTGAGGTCTACAGTGTGGATTTCCTCCTCACAAGGCATTTCAGGACATGGAGTTAGGTAGTTGAGTGCTGACCAAACCAACAGCATCCTGAAGAGCTCAAAAACCTGGGTTTCAGAGAGCAGGAGGAGTTTGTCTAGAAAGCAGTGCGCTTGAGTAGAAAATTTACCATGTTCAAATGGGCCAAAATGTTAGACCCTGCAGAGTGGGGCATCAAGAAAAGAACCAGAACACACAGAGTTATTTACAACATGCACTTCTGTTTATAATATATTAGCAGAAGCACTGGCTTATATTATGTGAATTCTACTTCATAGAACTAAAATTCAAATTCAATCCTCCCCATTCCGGAGAAAATTCATCCACCCAAAATGTCTTGGCCTCACTTTCAAACATTTCCTTTATCAAGCCCTGTACTTCAAAATCATTCAGTGTTAGATTATTTTCCAGGATAAATCCTGCTCCTTCCCCTTGTGTTTTTTTCTTCCTAGTTGATGGATACTGAGAGCTTTATCACAGAATATACTTGCAGTATCACGTCAGTGTGACTTGTAGAACTAGATGCACGCACAAATACCCAAAGGACCTTTGAAACGCATTGCATTTCCAGGGAGAAGTGCAGTACTTAATAAAGAGGAAATATGGATGTTTTTACTCCTGAGTGCAGGATAGTCCCTACACAATCACATGAGACAAATGGAAGTCTAGCCAGCCCACGAGAAGGCAGGCATGACATTGTCCCAGGGCATCTCCTTTGTCCTGGTATAAATTCAACTGCTTCTGTTGATAATTTTGAACAACTTTTGGCCTTTTCCTAATGCTGTTAGTTTGTATTTAAGAAGCAAAAATATCTTTTACTCTTTACTTCTTGGCCATGAATGTGTAAAACACTGAGAAAAAGTATTCAAAAAATAAGAAATGAGATTTTCCTAAAAGAAAGAGATGTGATTGCTGTCTACAGTGGTAATTTAAGAAACATATTGAAAGATAATAAGGCAAAGTTCTTTTGGGCTGAAATGTGCCCCTGCTCCAAATTCTTATATTGAAATCGTAACCCCAAATACGTCTGAATGTGACCTGATTTGGGGATAGGATCTTTATGGAGTTAAGGTAAAGTGAAGTTATTAGAGTAGATTCTAAACCATTATGAGTGGTGCCCTCAGAAAAAGGGAGCACTTGGATATAGACACCAGGAGAAGGTGATTGAGGTAAAGATACAGGGACAATATGACCATGTGCAAGGGGAAGAGGCCTAGAAGGGACCAATCCTCTTCAAACCCCGATCTGCACTTCTAGCCTCCAGAAGCAGAAGCCAATAGATTTCTGTTCTTTAAGTCACTTAATCTGTGGCTTGTGTCACCCAAATCTACAGTGCTTTATTATAATAACCCAGGCAAACTAGCTCAACTCTGATCCACCTCTTCTGCAGGACCTTTCTGAGTGCTTCCAGCAGCATCCAGGACAAGTCTGAGCTGTCGTTTCTTTCAGTAACTGTTGTGTGTCTGCAGGGATCAGGGGATGTGTGTGTAGATGTTTCAGACGTGGCATATGGATAAAGCGAGAAAGGGAGACGTCCTGGGGAAGTGTTCTCAAAGCAGCGAGAATGTAGCAGCCTCACAAGGACCAAGTTTGTCAGTTTTCTTTCCCAATTCTCTTCCAAAGCTATATTGTCATATTACATTCTTGCTTAATTTCTAGGAGCATTAATTCTCTTACCTGCTAGAATCTCAGAATGTAATAAAATCAAAGCTCAACTCGCCTGCCACTTCCATGCGTTGCAGAAAGGATTGCAATGTGTACTGTTGCTCAGGTTTGAAAAGCCAAGCTGGACAGTTCTGTTTCCTGTCCCCCGGAGAACAGTGACTATTTGGAGACAAAGTCAAAAGGAAGAGAGAGAAGTCCTGGTGCTGTGCACTTGTGGCCCTTGGAAAGCTGCCTTATTTTTCTTTCACCCCAGCTCTGTGCCTGCTCCTGCCATGCATCCCTGAGTGAAAGCTCTGTAAATATTTGCTGATGGTGTAGTTTGGTGATACACAGGAGTCATGTCTGGGCTTGAATCTAGTTTGTGATTAGTTTTTGATGATGGGGAAAAACCCAAGGGTCCCCCATTTCTCTGTGCTGATCATAGCCCTGATTCTAACTTGGCTTGCTCCCTTCCACTCTTCAAGCTTCTGTGGCTTAGGGGAATTCGCAGATGTGCTCTCTAGTCTTGGAAATTCAAATCACAGTACTTTGATTTTCACTGACCTCTTTTATGCCTGAATAAGAGAGATATAATATCAACTCTTGAGCGTATCAAATTAGGCAACAATGGTCACAAAAGAGAACAGATTGATTAATAAATAAACAAATAAATAAATAAAATTAATTTTGTTTGCGTGATTGGTAGGACACACGGAGAGTCATCCCTCCCCATAAATAGGAAAGCCAAGAGTCCGTGGGACCAGATCTCTCCTGTCATGGTTCACACTATTCTCTATTTTGCAAATGGCAGATGATATGAGGTAGAAGTGGCAGTAGCGTTAGCACTAAAATACAGCTATGTTTGGAGTCTGTGCAAAGATAATGTCATTCATTGTCAGGGTTGGTTCAGGGATCAAGTGAAGAAGATACTAAAGTGTACAGCTCTCAGAATGTGGCATGGGGGAGACCTTCAGGAAAGCGGGATGATCCAAGCTCCGAGTGCCACAGAGAAATCTCTCAGTGGCCAGTGATACCCATGTGCCCCGATGAGTGGAACGTGGGTATTGGGCTGGTATTTGCAAAGAGCCCCACGGTCTTACTAACTACAGCTCTCTGGGCTCACACCTATGGCTCCATAATGAGAGGGCAGACAACTGCTTGCAAGTCAAAAGTTCTGCTGTGGTAACCCATTGAACCTGGATGGCAATTAAACACAAGCACAGATTGGCCTGTTTCTATTTTTCTCTTATGGCTGGGCAACTTATCTGAATGCAAATAGGATCACAGATAGCACTGGGGCAAATTGGGATGTTCCTGGGCTCTGTGATCTTGGGTTATGACCATAATGGCAGAGCAACTGGGGAATCCCAACAATTCAGCGGTGGGGAGGAAGAGTGTAGCCAAGATTTTCAGTGCTAAACGAGAAACAACCTGAAGCTCCTATGGGGTTACCAGCCAGCGCCTCGGGACTGATAGAACTGGGGCGTGCTGTGTCACTTATGAAATGTGTACCCTCCCAGCCACAGAGGCAAGTTGCTTAGCAAACCTTTGGCGAATGAGTCTATTTGAAGGCTCAGGGAAATTTCTTTTATGGGTTATAGTTTGGCTGTTTAACATAACAAGACGTAAAATTGAGAAAATTTAAATATATGTCTTCATGCATTTATAAAACTTTTTTGTTTTTTAAGAGAGGCTCTCGCTGTGTTCCGGGCTGGCCTCAATCTTGCTATGTAGCTCAGGCTGGCCTCGAACTTGTGATCCTCCCACCTCAGCTTTCCAGACTGTAGAAATAACATTTAAATGAAAATACCATTTTCCCAAACAGAACAATTAGGGAGAAGAATGCCATTATCTTATATGTTTGCAAATCTCTGTAACATCTGGCTTAATCAAAGATAGTGGAACTTTCCTACCTTTTTCGCCCATAAAGTTCTCAGGAACAGAATTGCTGCTCTAGGATATAGATCTAGGAGTGTGATTTCTGGGCTAGATGGTATGCACATTTTAGATCATGCTAAATTTAATGCTAATATTTTCATGCTAATATTTTCATGCTAATATTTCATGCTAATATTTTCAAATTGCTCTTCAGAGTGGTCACAGTGATTTACGCAAGCAGCAGTAGTGACCGAGTTCCAGTTTCTCACATCCGAGTCAATTTGCTATTGTCAGACTTTAAACTGCACCAACTGGAGGAGTATGACTTTAACATGAGTCTCCCCGATCACTAGTAAGATTGAGCATCTTTTCAGAAGTTTATTCAAGTTCCCTGTTCCTTGGATGGTCAATTTCCATGTCTGCACATTGTTAATGTATTTTTTTAGTATTGATTCATATTAGCTTTTATATCCCAGATTCTAATCATTTGTCAGGAATAAGTGCTCTAAGTATCTTTCATAGTACTTGTGTTTGGTTGAGACAGAATCTCTTGCTATGCAGTTCAGGCTGGCCTTGAACTCACTGTGTAGCCCAGGTAGGCCTTGAAATTGCAGTGATCCTCCTGCCTCAGCCTCTCGAGTACTGGGATTACAGGTGCCCACCGCCACGCATGGCTCCTTTCATAGTATTGCTTCATACTCTATTTGCTTCCCCAGATGTCTTCTGATGCATAGAAAGTTTTGATTTGGATGTAATAAAATTACCAATATTTTATAGGTTATGCTCTTTGCATCTTATTTGTGTAATTCTTTCTTATCCTGAAATAATGATAATAGTCTTATGATTTTGTTGAAGAATCCTGAAAGATTTCATTTTCCCAATGAGGTGTTTAGTCTGCCTGAAAATTGCCCAAGGTTTTTGTTATGGTGTTAATATATATTTTTTTGTGTTTCACTTTTTGTACAAAGACCACCATTCTCCTGGGTTATATATTGGATGTGCCATCAATCAGTTCTTCTGCTCATCTTCGTAGCTGTGGGGAGTTGTTTCCAGAATCATTATTTTGTTCCACTAATCTGAGTTTTCCTGCTTTGCCCCTCTTTGAAATATTTTGGTTATTATTAGCATCTTACTGGCAACATTTTTAGGAGATAGATAATGCGTGCAAAGAATATATAAATGTTTGTGTAAGGCTTAAATGCTACAATGAAGGTTTTCTTCTGCTATCTGTAGAATATGGAGCAACATTTCCTCTCCCAGCCCTCATACTGGTGGTTTGCTCCTTCCTAAAGACTACCTTTTAGATTCATTCCTTTTCTTGGTTACATTTTTTGTTTTTCATTTTATCAATCTCCACTCTGATTTTTATTGTTTCCTTCTTCAACTTGCTTTTGGTTTCATTTGCTTTTTTCCTCTGCTTGTATAGTGTAGACGCCAAGAAACTACTTTTTAGATAAAGGCTTATAATTATATAAATTTCCCTCTGAATACTCATTTATTACCATCTCACAAAATTTGCTATAGTTTATTTTCATCTTCCTCTTTATTTTTATTTAAAAATTAAATTATCATGCTGGGGATTTACCTCAATGGTTAGAGTGCTTGCCTTGCAAGCACAAGGCCCTGAGTTCAATCCCCAGCACCAAAAAAAAGAATTATCTTTTGAAAGGTTTTAAACAATAAGAAAACAACAGGTGATTACCCACCTCGTTATCACTGTAGTATAGATCGAGGCTTATATCTGGTATCATCCTCCTTCAGTCTAAAGGGTACCCTTTCATATATCTTAAAATGTTCCATTGGGGATGAATTCTTTTAGCTTTTTTTTATATTGGAAAAGGTCTCTATTTCACCTTATTTTTGAAAGATATTTTCACTGGATACAGAATTATAGGTTTAAATACTTTTTTCTTTTTTTTTAATTTTAAACCAAGAACATGTATTGGTACATTTTACATATAATGGTTACATTCATCACATTTATTTTGTACCTGTACATGATGCATCTTGGTTCCAGTACCTTAAGGCTATTGCTCTATGACCCTCTTGTATTTTTTCCAATGAGAAACCCATGATCATTATTTTGTTGGTATAATTCTTCTTCTCTCAGGTGTTGAAGCAACTTAGTTCCGATGTGCCTGGCTGTTTGCTTTCTGTTTCTTTAACTTGGCTTTCACTGAGGTTTGTGCTTTATATTTTCACCAAATTTGGAAGATTTTTGGACATTATTCACACAAAAAATTTTTTTGTTCATCTCAGTTTTTGAGGACTCCATTACACATATATGAAGTTGTGTTAAAGCTCACTGATTCTCTGTCCTTTTTCTGTTTTCTTTCTTTCTTTTTAGTCTTTTACCCTGCTTTTCATTAAAATTTTTTTATTACTATATGTTTATGATACATAATAATTACATTCATCTTGGGGAATTGGTACATGTACCTATTACTCCATGATTCCTTTTATTTCCTCTTCCCGTCTCCCTGCCTTTCCTCTCCCCTTCTCCACACCTCCTTCCCATCTCCAGAGTCTACCTCCCTGTTTCCTACTATCTCTTTTATTTTGCTTTTAAAATTAGCTATATTTTATATTTATAATTTACTTATACTAGTGAAACTATGCAATGTTTAGCTTCCTATGTCTGATTTATTACACTTAGCATTTTGGTTTGAAGTTGCACCCATTTTCCTACAGATGACAGTATTTTCTCCTTCTTTATGGCTGAGTAGTACTCCATTGTATATAAATACCACACTTTCGTCATTCATCTATTGAGGGGCGTATAGGTCATTTCCAAGATTTAGCTCACATTAGTTGTGCTGTTATAAACATGGCTATGCTTGTATCATTGTAACATGATGTCTTTAACTCTTTTGGGGAAGGTACCCAGAAGAGGTATAGCTGGGTAAAATAGAATACCTATTCTAAGGAATCTCCACTCTGATTTCCATAGTGGTTATACTAGTTTCTAGTGTCGAAAGGTTTCTTTCGTCCCACAGCCTTCCCAGCATTTGTTGTTTTCTGTATTCTTGCTGATGGCTGTTCCTTCTGGAGTCAGAGGGAATCTTAGTGCTGTTCTGATTTTCGCTTTGCTATGTCTTTCAATCCGCACGTTTTTACTCCTCTATGAATCCTACTCAGTGTATTTTTCATCCAGAGCACTGCAGTTTTCATCTCCAAAAATTCAATTTAAGGGTTGGGGGTTTAGCTCAACTGGCAGAGCACTTACCTAGCAAGCACAAGGCTCTAAGTTCAATCCTGGCACCGCTCCCCCCACCAAAAAAAAAATCAACTTATTTTTCCTTTTATATCTGCCTTGTCATTACATAGCATGGTCAGCTCATCTATTCTTCTCCGATTATATAGAGTGCATTCTAGTAACGATTTGAATGTCTGTGATAGTTTGAACTGTGTCTGTCCTGGGGTGTATTTGGTTAATTTTTCTCCTCTTTCTGATATCGATAGGTGCCCTACATTGTTCCTTTTACCTTGTGTGTTGGATAGACTGAAAATCAGTTTATCGAGCTCTAATTCAGACACCATACAATCTGTCCATTTAAAGTGTATGATTTTATGTTTTTTAGTATATTCTGAGATATGCGTAGCATCTCTGATGTCAGTTTTAGAACATTTTTATCACCTGGAAAAGAAGCCTCATACACGTAATGCTCTCCCTGTTCCTCCCCAGCCCATAAGCAACCCCTCTAGTCCGCTTTATTTTTCTGTAGATGGTCCTACAGATGTTTCTGGTATTTCAAATGAGTGGCATCATATCCGAGCTTTAGCACCTAGCTTCTTTCATTCAGCATAAGGTTTTCGAGGTTCACTCAAACTGTAGCATGTGTTAGTACTCTGTCCCCTTTTATGACCAAATAATATCTCCTCATATAGCCACGTTTGGGGTATTATAAATAACGCTGACATAAACATCCACTCAGCTTTGTGTGGGAACATATTTTCATTTCCTTTGGGTCCATACCTAGGAATACAATTACTGGGTCGTGTGGCAACTCTGTGTTTAATTGAGGAACTGCCAGACTTTTTTCCCACAGTGGCTGCACAAGTTTTCATTCACATTAGCAGGGCATGAGAGATCTGGTTTCTCTGCAATCTTGCCAATAACATTCCGTATATTCTCCGACTTTTTAAATTCTAATCATCCTAGTTGGTATAAAGACGTATCTCATTGTGGTCGTGACTAATGCTGTCGAACATTTGTTATACGATCATTAGTCGTTTATATATTTTCCTTGAAGAAATATCTATTGAGATCCTTTGCCCAGTTGTGAGTTGTGCTCTGTATATTTGTAACAGTTCTTAATGTGTTCTAGGTATGAGTCCCTTGTCAGATGTACAACTTGCAAGTATTTTCCCCCATTATGTAGGTTATCTTTTCACTTCCTTAATGGTATCCATTGAAAAAAATAATTTTGATTTTGTAAAGTCTAATTTATCTACTTTGTCTTTTGTCGATTATGTTTTTAGTGTCACATCTAAAATGTTTTCCAATTCTTTTCAGATTGTAAAGGAAGAAATAAAACTATTTGTATTTACAAAGGACATTATTATCTACATAGAAGATCCTTTAAATATATATAAGAAAACCATGCTAGAACAAATAAATTTAACAAAATTTTAAGATAAAAGTTAATATATAAACTAAGCTGTATACATATATATGTACACACTTGCATTGAACAATTGAAAACAATCAGTAAATTTAGTATGATTTATAAAACACACTATAAAGCAAAAAATTAGATTGAGTCTAATAAAATATGTACAAAACATGGTGAACACTATACGTTGAAAAAAATCAAATACCTAGATAAATGAAGAGATATACTGTTTGCATACAGTTGAAGATTCACTATTCTTCTACCTAAATTTATACAGAATTCTGATAAAAATCTTGAGGAGTTTCTCTTTGGTTTTTAAAGAAACACACATACTGATACTAAAATTTATATGAAAAAGCAAGGATCAAAGAGTAGTTAAACAATTCTTGAGAACCACACTAACTGGCTTCTAGATTTACAATAAACCTGTGATAATCAAGACAATATAGTATTGACAAACAGTAGTTACACTGATCGGTGGAACAAACTGAGTCAACAAATAGACTCACACATATGTCCAATTTTTTTCAAAAGTGGCTCAAGGGAAATGTAATGGAGAAATGATAATCTATTTTATATTGGCGCAAAACACTAGATATTCAATTCATATACATAAACATTAAAACTCATATACAAAAATTCATTCACGAGGATCACAGATTTAAATGTAAAATCTATAAGAATGAGTTTTAGAAGCAAACCTAAGGTAAAATCTTTATGTCTAGGGATTAAGCAAAAATCTCTTGGCTGTAACACCAAAAGCATAATGCTTAAATAAGAAAAAAATAAGTTGGCTTACATGAAAATTAAAACTTCTCTTCTATGAAATAATTACTAATAGAACTGTGGACTTGGAGAAAATATTTCAAAACATAAATCTTAAAAGGGAGTTGTAACCAGAATATAGTTCTAAAAACTCTCAAATATGAATAAGACAAAACCTTAATAAAATTTAAAAAAAATTTAGACACATTTTGCCAAAGAAAATATTTGAATGTCAGAGAAACACATGGAAAGATGTGCTTAACATCATAAGTCATAAAAAAATTGCAAATTAAAACCGCAATGAGATGTACATCTATTATACCGGTTTTTAAAAGCTGCTATTCTGTGTCCTACAAGGTACTTCTGGGGGGCTGTAAAATGGTATAACCACTTTGCAAAACATTTTGGCAGTTTCTTGGAAAGTTCAACTCGCACTACCCATACAACCTAGCGATCCTTCTCTTAGGTATTTGCTCAAGAGAAATGAAAATTTATGTTCACACAAAACCCTCTGTGTGAATGTTTGTAAAGGCTTTATTCGAAGTCTCAAAACTAGAAACAACACAAATGGCCTTCAGCAGATGAAAGCATGAACACATCGCTGTACTTTCCTACAAGAGACTGCTATAGAGAAATGCAAAGGAGTGAGCTACTGATACACACAAATCACATTGATGAGTCTTGAATGCATTATGCTAAGTGACAGAAGCCACACTCAAATGACCACGTGCTGTACAATTGCATTTACATAACGTTCTTCAAGAAGAAATACCAAAGGGACAGAAAACCAATGAACAGTTGTCCGAAGATGGGACTAATGGAGGGGTTGGGATATTGGAAATGTTCTATAACTTGATTGTAGTGGTAGTTACGCAGGTCTGTATGTGTTCATCAAATCTCACCAAACTATGCACTAAAAAGAGTAAATTGTAGGACTGAGATGTACCTCAGTAGTAAATTACTGACAGCATGGGTGAGGCCCTGGGTTCCATCCCCAGCACTGGAAGAAGGAAAAAAAAAGGTGAATTTTATAGCATGTAAATTATACCCCAATAATTAAATTAAAACATTATACAGCCCATTCTTTGGGTTGCTGGTGTGGAAAACATTTTATTAGATGAAAAGAAATAAAGCGGATGGACATGAAGCAGCGTTGTAGAGAAAAGCAACCCTTTGGCGGCACTGGGGATGGACCCCAGGGACTTGCACATGACAGGCAAGCACTCTGCCACTGAGCTCCATCTTGAGCCCTCTTTATTTTTTCATTTTGAGAAAAAAATTTCTCTAAGTTGCCTAGGCTGGCCTTGAACTGACCATCCTTTGCCTCAGCCTCCCAAACAGCTGAGATTGTAGGCAGTTCCACCACTTTTAGTACAAATGCCATTTTCAATTGCTGTTCTGTTCTTAGGTGTCTTACAAAGCAATAAAATACCTTTATTTTGATTCCAAGCACTAGTACCTGAAAGCGGTAACTAAACTCGGCTGCTACTGTCAAAGACACAATGGAAAATGACTCTGATGGTTTTAGTGAGAAAAGAGCAAGTGGACTAAAGCAGTCACATGAAGTGTTTGGCAGGAGTAAATGGAGTCCTGCTTGGTGTTTCCTGGCTCTGTTCTTTCGTTTTGTGGGGTCTGTAGTTCTGTGTAACGGAGGGAAGCTTTGAACTGTGATGGAATGGAAATTTCTGGAAAGATTTTTTAAGAATTGAATGTGCCTTTTGTACGAAGTTAGCCAAACAGACCTTCCTTGAACAATTTCCTCCACTTGCCTCTGTGCTTTTCTGCTTGGAGAGAAGCTTTAGAGAATTACAGATTCTATCTTTGCACATTCTGAAATAAGTCATTGTTATTTGAGGAACTTGCAGCTTGAGGGTTCCCTCGGCACTCCTGTGGGGCCCATGAAAAGGAAATAGCCTGTCTTGGCCTCTGCTCACCTGCTCTCTCTTGATCTCGCAGAGTTCCAAGGAAACACAGGTTATGATCCCTTGTCAGACACAGAGCAGGCTCTACATCTGTTCCAGGTCCTTGGAGCTCCGAGATCTCATTATGCACTTTGACAGAAACTTCCATGGGGCTTAACTAGACAATAGTCCACAAGTCATTGCCACTAGATGGATTATAGGAGAAACCAGCCTTGGACTTTGTAGCTGCCCGTAGCTTCTTTTAAACCCATTACAGCGCTGGAAAAAGTACTCTTCATTAGCCAGGCACATAGCTTTGCTGTGTACATGAGGCCTACCAAACAGCAGTCAAAATTGATGAGTTTGTTTCCATTCAGTCCCCTGTCTCACCTGCCCTTTCTCACCTCTGTCACATTGTAGTTACTGTCCCCTCCACCTGGAATACTCCTTTCTCAGCCTACTGGGCTGTCCCTGTTGAAATTCTCTCATTCTTTCTGTTTGTTTGTTGGTTGGTTAGTTTGTTGTTTTGGTTTGTTGTTGTTGCTGATGGTGTTGGTGGTGGGATTGAACCCAGGGATGGATGAATACTGGGCAGTCACTCGCTGTACCGCTGGGCTGTGCACCCAGCCCCAAACTCTCATTTTTAAAGGCTGACTTCCCATCCCTTCTCCTCTGGGGAGCCACCTGGAAACTTTGCCTTGAAACACTCCCTTCTTCCCCTCACCGCCCCCCCTGAATGATACCTATGCTCCCATCTTAATATTCTTTCTAGATGATGAGTGATGTTATGAAAAAGACAGCATCTAAATGATCCCTGTTCCTATCCATCCTTCCCTATCCTCCACCCAGACCCCACGTCTCATCTTGGGGTCTACCGCAGTGACTCCTTAGAATGGGCACTAAGAAAATGTACACTGACATAAAAAGCAAGAAGTCAGGATAACTGCACCATTGAAATTCTTGTCTCTGCATTAGCTCAGGGGAAATTATACAGGTTTTCAATGTATGTTATGTATTCAAATATGTAAAATTGTTTTCAGGTGTTTCAAATTTCAGTATGGAACGCTTAGTTGTAATTAAGACTTCAAAACTATAGATTTCTTCTACTTCTACACATAAATTTAAAAAAATTCAGCAAAAAAATGAATATCTACTTACATTTGAGAAACTCGTGTATTCTGACTGTTTAAAGGAAACTTCAGACCAGGTGGGAACTGATTGGTATGTAACTCAAAGAATTCATTTGATTATAGATGAGACACAGAATTCCCTGTATAAATGGCAGCAAAAGGCTGCATTGTCAATCAGAGAAAGGAACACAAATCTGGAAGTTAAATTCATACTGTATCTGATTTGAAGCCTGAATTATTTATTGTTGAAATTTATATGCGATCAGACCTCTCTGCTTAAACACTAAATCAAGGTTAACAGGAAGAGATATTGCAAATAAACAATGTTCTCTCTAAGTGATGTTTTTAATAGTTTCCTTAAAAAGGAAATCTAGCTGAGCTTTTGACTGCAGACATTGATGGCTCTGTACATTTTTATGAGACATGTACTAGGGTTCGTGGACTCTTAGTAAGAGAAGATGTTCTTTGCCGATGTGTAGATGCGGCACGGCCTACCAAGCTGTAATGTGATTTCCAGGAAGCTCTGGGTCCCAGTTCCAGCCTGCTACTAACTTGGGCTACTAAGTGCATTCTTCTCGAGCCTTGGTTTCCATATCGCAAGATAACTGACTTACATTTTTATTTCCTTTCAAAGAACCCTGAGCAACGAAGTAAGGGTGGTTAAATTGCAGTTTTCTAGCCATTTTATGTTATTGCTCAGTATTTAGTTTATATTATTGCTCAATCCACAACTACATTATATAAATTTTAAAAACACTAACAATTTAAAAGATTGATGCAGCATCAATATTTTTTAAATGTCTCTGGCATTTTCTCTCCCTGGATGTAATAACCTTCTCATCATTTCAGTGAGTCAATATTAAAGTCAAACAAGAAAATGTCAGACTTCTCTCAATTTCCTCATTGCATTTGTTACTGTAGAGAAACACCATTGAAGACACTGGACTAAAGCAATATCCCTTAACTTCCTCACTCTTCATTTGCTTCTGGAGTCTACTGTTTAATGTGTGTCCCTCCCATGCTGTGGCAGCGAGGGGCCAAGAAGGTGCAGGCATCAAAGTGTGCTTGGAAGTGAGACTTTCAGTGCTCAGAATTTGCCGAATGCACCACTGACATCAGTAGGGATCCATGTGTAGACCTTGACATGTCATGTGGTGGTCTCATGGCTTGGGACAGGCTCAAGAGCAGTCCATTTGCCAGGACTAGAAATAACATCCTGGATTGGACACATAGACAAGTTATCCATGACAGAGGAAGTTACCTACCTCTCTAATCCATGTGTTGTCTTCATGTTTCTGGGTCTTGTTCAACTGGGGTTTATTCAGCCTGAAGGGCCTACTTTGTTACTTTGCACTTACTGGCTATTCAGAGACAGTTTCTTTCTGTGAGGTTCGGAGTACTGAGTTGGTTGATATCTAAGGTCCCTTTCATCAAGTAAGGAATCTCGCTATTTATGGATTATGCGAACAGAAATCTCATAGCTGGTGATTTAGTGGGTTTTGTTGTTGTGTTTGCACTACTGCTGATGGAATCCAGGGCCTGGCACATGCTAGGCAAGCGCTTTACCACTGAGCTTCCTCCCTGCCCCCCTGATGAATTAGTGTCACTATACAAAGACATAATTCTCCAATTCCCCAGCAGCCATTTAGTCGTTACAGTTACAGGAGTTCATTTGGATCCTTACCTGCTTCAACAAGGGAGGTGAATATGAAGTTATTTCTTTTGAAAACCCGGGTTACTGCTCTGCAAAATAGTTAAGTTTGGGCTGATATATTAGAAATTCTGATTGCAAAATAAGAAATTAAATCTTATTTTCTGGAATTATATTCACTTAGGTTACGATGATGGATGTTTTCTTCGGAGTTATGTTTTGGCAATTTAGGCTTATAGTTGGGCTTTTCCACTAATATATATCATAAATATTGTATGTTTATTTTAAATACAGAGAGACAGAGATACAGAGAGAGAGGTACCAGGCATCAAACCCAGAGCTAGCTAAGTGCTTTACCACTGAGTTACACTCCAGCTCAATGTAGCAATAAAACCATGAGAGACATCTTGAACAGGTGCAGCTAGTACAGAAACTGGTAATTTTTAAATTTAAAAAATACTTTAAAAAAAGCTATTCTTTGAAGTGCTATAATAAAATTGTCAAGAAAACGGGAGAATGTTTCTGCCTTCATCATAAAGAGACTTTCATGATGAAGACAGTTACAGTCACACCCAGCAAACTGACAGTCTGTTTCCTTAGCAAACACTCATCAGTGCTGGCTATTTTCTAGTACAACTAAAATTGCTTAGTGAAATATTGATATGATTATTTTTGTTGTGTAAACTCTAAAATGTCATCTATTTTTATGTCAGAAGCTTGTTTGAGCTTTGTTCCTTTTTGAACTTTATAACCTACTTCAAAAATTAAATTACTTTTTCCTTGTTAAGTTTTGGTAAGTTCTGAGCGCAAACCTGTTAGACATTTTGATGATTCCATGCTCATATGGAATGCTGGACCTTGCACATGCCAGGCGAGCCCTCTACTGCTGGGGGTTAGACCTCCCCAGACCCCAACTTGATTTTTTTGACTTTGAAAAATATGAATTGGAAATTGATATTACTATTGATGCTATTACTTTCTCACTAGAATAAAAATATTTTAATCATTAGCCTGGCATCTTGGCATCTTGTGTGTTTTTAGGGGTCTGCTGCCATTTCAGCCTTAAATCACACAAGCCGGCTCTAGGAGGCTGGGTATATCAAGCGAAGGACAAGGTTCTAGAAAGTGGAATTCATTTAGTGAGTGGCAAGTCTCAAAGAAACATCTCCAGTTAAGGGTATATCTTATTTCCATCCTCAGAAACACAAAGAGAGAAGGACATAGGGAGAAAGGGAGAACGAGAAGAAGGGGAGGTAGCATCGCAAGAGTTCCTGCAATAGGCACTCTCAGAGAACCTGCCCACAGCAGAGCTGACTGTAGAAAGTGGATAAATGTGCTTTTGCAAATAGGAAGGGGATGAAGACAGGAGGGAAGAGAGGGGAAGGGGATAAAGAGGAATGAAGATGCATTCTGCCCATGTATCAACCCTCCACGAGGAACGTGATCATTATGTGTTGCAAACATGGACAAATAAAAATAACAACTTGAAAAGAGTACAGTAGTGAATGAGCACATGTTTTCACGCCAGGTCCCCTCACGTCTGCCCTTGGCATGGCTGTGCTCCGCAGCATCTAGAGCAGCACCTGACAACACACATTCCCCGGGTGTAGTCATTACAGAGAAACCCTTCTCACAACTAGAATTTGCTGTGGGTTCTTCCAGCAACACCATCCCCTAGAAAATTTAGAACTGAATCCAGTGGAACAGAAATGTGGGTTAAAGCAGTGTCCTCGGGAACATGTCTCATGTGAAAAGAGATGCATTTAGAATATGTGACTGCAGCCTGTTATGGGAACACGGAGGGGACCTATGTCATTGTTCTATTTTAGATGTGCCAGATCTCCTTGATGTTCATCACTTTAATTTCTGGCTCCCACCATCCTCTGTTGATGGAGGCATTTGAGCGCCTCCATCAACAGAGTCTCCCTCTCCTTAGGGACCTGGGAACTTTTTGGTTTGGATTACTTTGAAGGCCATCTACAACAACCTTCCATGTGATACCTGGCTCTTGTCTCTAACATCCCTAACACATGTTCAGGTAGGCTTGACTTACAAGGTAGAGAGGAACAAATGGGCCCAGTCAGACCTTAAACCGAAGCTGAGATAGATTAGTTCACCTATCTGAGCTTCAGGAACAGAACAATGATGACACCCTAGTGCCAGGTTTCCTGTGTAGATTAAGTATGGTGACACAGATGAAAACAAGGAGCACACTCAAGATTACTCTGGGTAAAGCATTAAGAGCCCTGGCAACAAGGTGGAGGGCCATTCTGTTTGAAGGGCAGTCTTCTTGTCCTATAAATTGAGTCCACTAGTTTGAAGCATCCCAGCCCTGGCACCCACTCTATCCCCCAGCTGCTGCTCCTTAGGGCAAGAGGAGCAGCCTCCAGCCAGCACGGCCATATGCTCTGCTGCTGCTTTGTCTTCTGGCCACACCCTTCTCTTGCAGGACCTGCCTTTGTCTTTGTAACTTGCCAGGTGGTTTAGTGTCTGCCTTTCAGGGCCTCCTTTTTTTCAGCTACCCCTCAGCTTGTTCTGGGGCTCAGTGGCTGAGAGGTTCTTCCTTCTACTCTAATGTGCTCACACCAACTTCCCACTGGCCTGTGTCTTCCTCTTGTGTCACCTTCAGATGTCAGGGGCAAAATGCCCATCAACTCCCCAGATACCCACGGATTCATCAGCCTGGTGCTGCCCACCTGCAGTTCTAAGAAGTTATCCCTCGGGCAGGAGAGGTCAGAGCAAAGTTGTTCATTTCCCTTCCTATTCCAAAGCCATGGCCTCCTTTCACCTTTATGTGATGTTGCTGCACCAGGTCTCCAGAGAATGAAGTTTGGGAAATGTATTCACTCTGGAGAATAGAAAGAAAATGTTGCTCATTTAAATAAGAGCAGGGGCTGGGGATTTAGCTCAGTGGTTAGAATGCTTGCCTTGTAAGCACAAGGCCCGGAGTTCGATCCCCGGCAGCAAAAAAAAAAAAAAAAAAAAAAAAAAAAAAGGAGCAACAAGTTTGCTCTTCAGAGAAACAGTTAAATTTCAAGAGTGGTCATTTTGGGAGTTTGTGCTATGCAAAACAAAACAGTGTTTCCTCACTTTCATTTGAAGTTGGGAATTGGAAATACCAGAATGAATCAGGTTGATTTTTACAAAAATTAGCAACCTTGAGTTGTCTGATGTCTCCCCCATGCTGCTGGAGTCTGGTCCTGCAGTTAGAAAGGGGGAGCCAAAGTAAGTCTTGGGGCAAGAATGAGTCTGCTCTTTGTACATGTAAGATAGGAAAAAGATAGTCTGATATGTGAGATCAGGATGTGAGTGGGACAGAGGAATAGTGTGTAGAAAATGTAACAATTTTCATGAGACTAAACTCCAACAATCTAGGCTCACATGCAGGCTCTTTATTGTTTACTATTGTGTGACTTTGTACAAGTTTCTTAACTTGAGTCTCAGACTCTTTTCTTGAAAGCGAGAAAAGAAAAATAATAGCTCGTCTCACAGGAGGATGTATGGGGGCAAACATCACACGTTCCTGATACAGTGGCTCAGTCAGCAGCAAGTGCTCAGTAAGTGGCAAAGTGGGAAGACAAAAAATAGCCCAGGCAGAAAGGAAGATAGAGCCAAATTTCTTGCTGAATATTGTTGGGTTAAGTAGTGCAGGAATACTTGCTTAGCATGCTCAAAGCTCTGGTTTCGATCCTCAAGAAAATGGAAAAACAAAACAAAACAAAAGAACTACCTATTCTGGACTTTCTATATAAATGTAATGATAAACTATGTTCTGGCTTCTTTCACTTAGCACAACGTTTTGAGAAATCTTGCCTCAGTATACCATTCTTTTTAGTGGCTAAATGGCATCCCATGATATGGATATACTATGAGGTGTGATTGAAATACACAGTGAATGTTTAAATTAAAAAAAATAATTACATAAAGACACATTGCCATTAATTCTCCTCAAAATCTCCCCCTTGCTTTTAACGCCCTTACTCCATCCTTCTTGGCATTTTCAGACTGAGGCAAAGACTTCCTGGATGGGATTTCTATAGCACCAGAAATAATGTCCCCATGCAAAAGATCCAAACTATATCCCAATCTCTTACCCCATACTAAAATCAAATCAAATGTACCAAAGACCTAGGTGTAAAATCAAAAACTTGGAAATTGCTGGAAGAGTATGGTCTCACTGCATCCATTTACCTACAAATGTCTCAACCTTATCATTCTTTATGGCAGAGTAGTACTCCATTGTATTAAAAAAAACCCTACCTCTTCTTTATCCATTCCTCAGTTGATGGTATTTGGGCTGTTTCCAAGATTTAGCTATTACAAACTGTGCTGCTATAAACATGGGTGTGCATATATCACTGCGGTATGATACTTTTAATTCTTTTGGGAAGATACCAAGAAGGGGAATAGCTGGGTCAAATAGAACCTCTAGTCCTAGTTCCCTGAGTCCAAGCCTGAAGGTCCCAGAACCAGGCCAACCAATGTCCAAGGGTAGGAGAAGATGAATGGTCCAGCTCAAGCAGAGAGAGCAAATTTGCCTTTATTCTATTTTAGTCCCCAAGAGATTGTATGATACTCATCCATGTTAGTAAGGGCAATCTTCTCTACTCAGCTTACCTATATGTATACTTATCTCCCCAAGAAACACCTTCACAAGTACACACAGAAATAACATTTTACCAGCTATCTGGGCATCTCTTAACCCAGTCAAGTTGGAACACAAAATGAACCATCAAGCTAATGAATGACTAAAGAAGATGTGCTTTTTCTATACAATGGAGTATTACTCTGCTGTAAAAAGGATAAACTCGAGATATTTATAGGTAAATGGATGCACCTTGAGAACATACTCTTAAGTGAAATAAATCAGACACACACAAGTACATATCGAATTGCTTCTCTGATATGAGAAACCATAAGTGTAAATAAGGGCAAAAAAGTATAATAGATACTATGTAAAAGAAAGATAATATTCAATAGGGAGGAGAATTAGAAAGGAAGGAGGGAGAAAGAAAGAAAGGAAAAAGAAAAGAAAGGGAAAAGAGGAAAATGTAAATAAAGCTACTGTAAATAGGGAAGGGCGGGGGGGTGGAAGGAAGGAGTTGGGAAGAAGGGGAGGAAACCAATATATATCATGTGCAGGTACAAATTAACTATGATGAATGTGATCACTATGTATACAATGTAGTAATACATGTTCTTGATAAATAAAATTGAATAAAAAAAAACTGGACATGGTGGTGTACACCTATAATCCCAGCTATGCTGGAGGCACAGGCAGAATTGTTTGAGCCCAGGAGTTCAAGATCTGCCTGGGAAACATAGTATGACCCCATTTCAAAAAAGTTAACCATCACATTATTTATTGGTTTATTTCCAGACTCTATTTTGTTCTGTTGATCTATGTATCTACATTTATGATGATAACACGTTACTTTGATTATTATAACTTTACAGTAAGCCAAAATCAGGCACTGTCCATCTTATACAATTTGATTTTCTACAAAGTCATTTTTTTTTTCTAAAATCGTTTTGGTCTTCTCTATTTTCATTTGAATTTTAGAGTCACACTGCCCAATTCTACAAAACTTTGATGCATAACAATTGGAACTGTGTTGACTTTATAGGCCAATTTGGAAAGACTTGATATCTTAATCTCATGGAGTCCTCTGACCATGAATGAAGGTTATATCTCCATTTATTTATGCCTTCTTTAATTCATCTCAGCAACATTGTATAGTTTTTAGTGAACAGGCCCTTCACATATTTTGTTAAATTTTCTGTAAATATACCATGCTTTACATTATATAGTAGTTTATTTCCATAGCTGATTGATCATTCATTCATACCATATAGAAATGAAATTGAATTATGCTTATTGATCTTATAGTCTACAGTATTGCTAAAATAATTTCTTCTAGTCATGCACATTTTATTTAGCTAATCTGTTAGTGTAAATTGAGATTGATTTTTTTCATTTTTAAAATTTGTGTATATTCGTTTTACAGATACTGGTTTTACAGAGTTTCATTTCGGCAGATTTGTACGCACACATAACATACTTTCATCATTTTCACACACGCCTGTAACCCCTCTTGATGGATCCTCCCCCCAGTTTCACATTTTGGGGAGCATTTCAATGCATATATTTTAATCGTATCCATTTCCCCATTAACTGCCCTTATATTCTTCCCTCTTAGTCTCTTCTGCTTGTCAAATAGTAGTT
The DNA here is from genome assembly GCA_004026905.1 of Hystrix cristata. Classification (NCBI taxonomy): domain Eukaryota; kingdom Metazoa; phylum Chordata; class Mammalia; order Rodentia; family Hystricidae; genus Hystrix; species Hystrix cristata. The sequence continues at coordinate 26,896 of PVJO010014212.1, forward strand.
TCTCTTTCATTTTTTCTTTTAGATTTCACATATTAGCACCATTTGTTAGAAGCTGCCTTTTCTCCAATGTATATCTTTGACTTCTTTGTCCAGAATTGCATGATTGCAGTTGTATGGGTTTGTTTCTGTTTCTTCTATTCTGTTCCACTGGTCCATGTGTCTATTTGTGTGTCAGTAGTACGCTGTTTTGTTACCGTGGCTTTGGAACATAATTTAAGATCAGGTATTGTGATGGCTTGAGCCTTCTTACTTATTTTACTTAGGATTGCTTTGCCTGTTCTGGGTGTTTTGTGTTTACATATAAAATTTGGGATTGTCGATCTTAGTTCCATGAAGAATGTCATTGGTATTTTGATGAGGATTGTTTGAATCTGTAGATTGATTTTGTTAATTCAATCATTCTAATAATATTAGTTCTGTCAGTCTACTATTAGTTCTCTGTAAAACTAGTATCTGTATAACCAATATTAGTTATGGATCATGGGAGGCTTTTCCATTTTCTAGTGTCTTCAATTTCTTCAGTGTCCTGACATTTTTGTTGTAGAGGCCTTACACTTCCTTGGTTTGATTGATCCCTAGGTATTTTATTTTTTGAAAGTATTGTGAGTGGAATTGTTTTTCTGATTTGTTTTGCTGCTAGTCCATTATCAATGGCTAGAAAAGCTATTGGTTTTTTAATGTTAAATTTCTATCCTGCTACTTTGCTGAATTCATTTATCAGCTCTAAAAGTCTTCTGCTGGAGTCTTTAGGGTCTTCTCGGTATAGGGTCATATTGTCTACAAACAAGGATAATTTGACTTCTTCCTTTCCTATTTGTAATGCTTTGGTTTCTTTTGCTTGTCTCATTGCCCTTGAAATTTCAAGAACTCTGCCGAATAGGAGTGGTGAGAATGAGCACCCTTACCTTGTTCCTGGTTCTAGAGGAAATGCTTTCTTTTTTTCCCCATACAGACTGATGTTCACTGTGGGTTTATCATATATGGCCTTTACTATACTGAGGAATGATCCTTCAGCATCTAGTTGCTTTAGAGTTTTTATCATGAAGGGATGTTGAATTTTGTCAAAGGCTTTTTTCTTCATCAATTGAGATGATATGATTTTCACCCTTAATTCCACTTATATGTGTATTATATTTACTGGTTTGTGCATGTTGAACTATCCTTGCATCCCTGGAATTAAACCAATTTGAGTATAGTTCAGGATCTTTTTAATCTGTTGTTGGATTCTGTGGATAAGTATTTTATTAAGGATTTTTGTACCTATATGCATGAAAATATTGGTTTCTAGTTTTGTTGTTGATGTGTTCTTGTCTGGTTTTGGTATCAAGATGATGTTTGCCTCATACAATGAATCTGGAATTGTTACCTCCCTATTTCATGGAATAGTTTCAGAAGCACTGGTGTTAGTGGTTTTTTTTAAGATCCAGTAAAATTCAGCAGTGGACACATCTGATCCTAGGCTCTTTTTGTTGGGAGAGTTTTTAATACTGCTTTAATCCCATCACTTATTATGGATCTACTTCGATTTTTAAATATCATATCAGTCCAATTTTGGTAGGTCATATGTATCTAGAAATGTATCTATTTCTTTCAGATTTTCCGATTTAATAGAATATAAGTTTTCAAAGTAGTCCCTAATAGTCGTCTGGATTTCAATGGTGTCTACTGTAATATCCTTTTTTTGTTTGTTTGTTTTTGTTTTTGTTTTTGTGGTGCCGGGGATCGAACTCAGGCCCTTGTGCTTGCAAGGCAAGCACTCTAATCACTGAGCTAAATCCCCAGCCCCTGTAATATCCTTTTAACTCCTCTGATTGTTTTAATTTGGGTCTTCTATTTCCTTTTTTGAGCGAGTTTAGTTAAGGGTTCATCCATTTTGCTTATCTTTAAAAAAAACTATTTGCTTTATTGATCATGTGTATTGTTCTTTTATTTTCTATCTCATTAATTACAGTGCAGATCTTTATTATTTACTTCCGTCTATTGGGTTTGGTTCCTGCTTGTTCTTATGCTTCTAAGACCTTGGGATGTATCATTAGGTTATTTATTGGAGATCTGTCTGATTTGTCGATGTAGACACTCATAAGTATAAATTTCCCTCTTATAACTGCCTTTGTTATATCCCGGAGATTTTTGTATGTTGTATTTCCATTTTAATTTGATTCTAGGAATTTTTAAATCTTCTCCCTGGTTTCTGCACTGATTGTTCAAAGGCAAATTGTTTAATCTCCATATTTATATAGTTTTTGTGGTTTCTCTTCTTGTTGAGTTCTAATTTTATTCCACTATGATTGGATAAGATGTGAGAAACTATTTCAATTTTTGTTTTTGTTAAGACTTGCTTTATAGCCTAAAATCTGACCTGTTTTGGAGACTGTTCCAAGAGATGCTCAGAAAAATGTTATTTTGTGGTTGTTGAATGGAATGTTCCATAGACGTCTGTTAAGTCAATTTGATCTGTGTTGTATTTAACTTTGATGTTTTCTTGTTGAGTTGGTCTGGATGATCTACCTCTTTGTCAGAGTGGAGTATTGAAGTCATTCCCTGTTATTGTATTGGGACCTACTCCCTTTATGTTGAGTAGTGCTTGTTTTATGAAATTGAGCACAGCAATAGTCACTGTATATATACATTTAAAATGTTCATATCTTCTCGGTTGATTGTTCCCTTTGCCAATGTGTAGTGGCCTTCTTTATCTTGTCTAATTTTGTCTTGAAGTCTGGTATGTCAGATGTGAATATAGCTACTCCCACTTGCCTTCAGTATTGTTTCCCATCCTTTCACTTTCAGTCTGTGCATGGCTTTGCTTAAACTCACTAGTTTTAACAGTGTGTCATCTCCAAATAGAGGCAGCTTTTAATTTTTTTCTTGCTTGATTTTGCAGATGAAGTGGTGAAAGCAGGCATTCTTATCTTGTTCCTGATCTTAGGGAAAAAGCATTCAGCCTTTACTCATTAAGCATGATGTTAACCATGGTGCTTTTGTGCATTGCCTTTAGCAGGTAGAGAAACTTTTTATTCTCAGTTTGTTGCATGTATTTATAAAAGGATTTGGATTTTGTCATCTATGACTATTGAGACCATCATCAATTCATATGACTGATTTTTGGGTATTAAATACACCTTGCATTGCCGGGACAGATCACCATCACCCATTTGGTGATGAGATCTAATCCTATTCATATGTTACTGGATTTGGCTTGCTAGTATTTGGTTGAGGATTTCTATGCTTATTCTTATTTTGTGAAATCTTTGGTTTGGGTTTCAGGTTAATACAGTGGTTTGTTGGTACAAGAACTTAATTTGCTCCCCAGTACTGGGGGAAATGGCCATGTTCGTGTTCATGCAAAAAAAGATGGCCGCAGTCGTGTTTGTCACCCGATGCAGGTTCACAAACCAAAATTTTGCCAAACGGTTCTATTTGTGAGCCAAAGTGTTCACAAACAAAAGCGTTCATGAACCGAGGCACCACTGTATTGACCTGAAAGACTAAGTTTGGAAGTAGCTTTCCCTTCTCTTCTAGATTGTGGAACAGCTTGTAAAAGATTAGTGTGAAGTCTTCCTGAAACGTTTGCTGCAATCCACCAGAGAAACCTTCTGTGCATTAATTTTTTCAGAAATATTTTAACTTTGAAGTTCTATTCCACTAATAATTATATGTATATTTGAGTAATATGGTTTTTTGTTGAACAAGGTTTGGCAGTTTGTATCTTTCAGGGATTTGTCCATTCTAAGTAAGTTGTCAAATCTATTGGCATTCGTTGTTCATATTCTTTTCTTATTTTGTTATCTGCAGACTGTACTGATGTCACCTTTCTCATTTCTAACACTGGTTACTTGTGTCGCTTGTAACTTTATTCTCATTGGTTTGCCTAGAAATTTATCAATTTTACTGTCCCTCTCCCAGTCATCTTTTAGTTTCATTGATTTTTCTCCGTACTTTTGCTATTTTATGTTTGATATTGCTTTGACCTTTATTTCCATTTTTCTATGTTATTTGGGTTTGATGTGCTTTTCCATTTAGAGGTTCTTAAAGGGGAAAATAAGGTTGCTGACTTAAGGATTTTTTCCCTTCAAATATAAGCATTTAGTAATATAAATTTCACTGTAATTAGTGCTCTGTGGAATCACATGACTTCTATTGGGGGGTGTTTTCATTTTTGATTATTTAAAAATTATATTCCAGCTTAATTATGATTTTTACTTTGTCCTCCAAGTTATTTAAGAGTGTATTATTTAGTTTTCAAATATTTGGGGATTTTCCAGGCATATTCTTTATTTATTATAAATTTAATTCCATTGTAGTCAGAGAGGAAATTCTGCATGACGCAAATATTTCTAACTTTATTGAGACTTGATTTATAATGCAGAATATTCTCGATCTTGATAAATATCCCCCACATACTTGAAGAGAATGCGATTTCTATTATTACTGAGATTATTCAGTAAATGTTAATTAGGTCAATTCAATTGAAAGTTTAGTTCGTGGTTGCTGTGCTTTTAAAGATTTTCTGTCTATTTGATTTTTCACTCATTGAGATAAAGGTATGGAAACCTCTGACTGCTTGTGGACATATAGTTATATTTCTCCCTGTAGTGAAATCATTTTCTTTTTTTCTTTTTTTTTTTTTTTGGTGCCGGGGATCGAACTTGGGGCCTTGTGCTTGCAAGGCAAGCACTCTAATCACTGAGCTAAATCCCCAGCCCCTCATTTTCTTTCATAGTTTGATGCTCTGCTATTAGTAGCATTAAAAGTTAGGACATTTACTTCCCTTGATTAACAACTTTATTATTATGAAAGGAATTCTTTTTTATTCTTGATAATATTCTTTGCTCTGAAATATATTTTATCTCATGTAATATAGCTGCTCAGGGCTGTGGCCAAAGCTATCAGGACAAAAGCCTGAATGAGAGATGCTCAACCTAGGGAGGTAAATGGATTGAAACTGTTCTCGAAGTATTTCTTCAAGAAACTAGAAGATTTTTGTAGGTGTTAACAAAAAAGAATTCCACTAGTGTCCTTCCATTAAGATGAAGTCTATTTGTCTAGAGGAACTCAGGAAAAGGGAAGTAAATAACATGCCAATAGACAAGATGGCAATTCTGGGAAGGCAGTATGGGATTATTTTGCCAAAGAGAACACAGCAGTTGCACCCTGTTTTGCAAAAACCATCAGTGTTTGGGAATGATTCCGATGATGATGATGAGACCTCTGTGAGTGAAAGTCCTCAGAGGGAAGCTGCAAAGAAGCAGGCCACGAAACAGTCTTCCAGAGTCCTGGGACTACAGGAGTAGCCACCACACCCAGCCATCCTTGCTTTTTTAGTTGAAGCAAATTAAGGCACAAAAACCTTAAGCAAGCTTGCCCAAGACCAAACTGAAGATGTAAAAGGCCCTTGCAGAAGATTCCACTGTATACTAATATGACGGTATTTATGTTGAGATGCGGGAAAGAAAGGAGGAAAGCAATCCCAAATTGCTTTTGGGAAAAGATCGAAAGCCCAACTATACCCACAATTTTCCAAAAGCAGTAGAGATCAGAAAAAAGGAACAAGAAAAAAGACTGGAAAAGAAAATATAGAGAGAACGAGAAATGGAAACAGGAGAATTTGGTGATAAAGATGCATTGGTGACATCTGCTTATAAAAAAAAAACTGCAAGAAAGAGCCGAAGAAAAAGAAAGAAAAAAGGGCTGCTGCACGGGAAGCACATTTGGATGTAACCAAGCAGAAAGATCTCAGTGGATTTTAGAGGCACTTATTAAATCAAGCAGCTTTCGTCACACCAGCTCTGGGATACAGGAAGAGAAATCAAGAGGTTACTCAGATGAAGTAAATTCAGAGAACAGAATACCACAGGAAGGAGACCAGGGAGAGAGAGAGAGATAACAGAGAATGGAAAAGTGAGAAATACTCTTCAAGAGAACAAGAAAGAGAGAGACAACAAAATGATCATGACCAGTACAGTGAGAGAGGTGAGGAGAAGGAAGAGAAGAGCAAAGAAAAGGACATGAAAGTAAGGAAGGAAAGATATGAAAATAATGATAAATACAGAGATAGGGGAAAACAAGAAGTGAGTGTTCAATCTTCAGAAAGAAATCACAGAAGAGAAGGCAGATAGAATTCTAGGGCAAAGGAAGAGTTTCTTGACCATGAAAGAGCTAGCAAAATGAGGAGTATGGAAAAGAACAAAGAAAGAAATCAAGATATCTTAGTTAGGTTTTCAGAGCCAATGGTTTTAAGAGAGCAGATTTAATGGAGGACGGTTATAGATTACAATAGTCACCCAGAAGCCAAATGCAGAAGGTGCCAAATGTCCATCTAGGCACTGGAGACCCAAAAGATCCAATTGAGGGCTGGGAGCCCACAGCACTGTCCCACGTATGTCCGTGTCTGCACATGATGGCTGGAGCCAGGATACGATGCTCGCAGCAGAGATGACAACCAGCGCTCCTCCGAAGCAACAGCAGCCATCCTCGACGACAGCAAGGCCCCGAGCTCCTTCTTCGACGAGGACAGCCGAGCCCCCTCCGGAAGAACCAGCCACAGCAGAGCTTCTCCTGGGAAACAGCCTGCCAATGCTACAGCTCCCACTCTGTCTTATGTTGCATCAGCAACAACCTTCAGGTGGATCTCGTACGCCCAGCATCACACCAACTCAGTCCAGCTGGGCGTTCTGGCTCAAGTTGACCACAGTAGGGCCACCACACAAGAGAAGCCCTCTGGTTCTCGAACATTACTGGGAGCAGAACACAGACTCCCAGAGGAGAGGCAAGAGCAGGGCAAAGAAAAAGAGAGACTACTAGAGGTGGTGAGCAAGTTCACGGAGAGGAATAATCAAGAAACTGTAATGTCAGCTGGAGACAGGTATTTGGCCAGGCAGATGGCGCGGGTTAATGCCATGACCTGCATGGAGAGAGAAGATGGTTAATGGATGCCCCAGCAGGAAGATCTGTGGACGCACAGGACACTGGGACTCCTAGGATTTATGTTGTGAAGGCCTAATGAAATGTGTTAACAGTAGTTCATGGAGGATATTTTAAAATATATTTTCAAAATTTATTTTTTATTTACGTCAAAAGTCCTTTAATCTTGACTGTTTAACTGGAGATATGTATGTATGTATGTATAGAGTTACGATGTCTTTATCAGTACCATATCTTTGGTTGCATTCAAGAACCATGTGTCCAAAGCTCTAAAGGTCCTTAATGAGGAAAACTGGCTCCAGTGCAACCATTAAACAGTACACAGCTGTCCTAGTAATGTTGCATATCTTACAGTAGCTGTTTTGTTTTATAAATATTGTATTTCACATAAAATATGTAAAAATTTGAAAAGCATAAAAATTTTTATATTTCATACTCCAAAATTTGGGTTATAGTATAAAGTATAGATATGATGCATCTTATCTAAATAACTTTTCAGCCCACAACGTACTTGGCTTAAATGAAAATAAGCAATAGTGATAGGCTTGTACTTTAATCCAGGCCTTTAAAGTAATTTCGCTCCTACATCACAATTCCTTTTATTGTTGTAGTTAGTAAAATTCATTTTAATTTGGAATTCTGAAATCTTGGCAGATTATTAAGTTGGTTATATATGTATAAATCTAGACAAGCTAAAGATGAAAAGATAGAGACATTTAACCTAAATGAAATTAAATAAAGATTGAGGTGGCCAAAAAAACAAACATGCTATTAGAATCACCATTAAGATTAGGTTGAAACAAGTGCCTGGTGGATAAAGGCACATGTTGAGGACAGCTTTTCCTTTAGACCACGAGTCTCTGGTTAGGCCAGGCTCCTTATTAGGTGTATTAATCAGTACGAGGCTATGAATTTCTGCATGGAAACATCCACTAAAATATGAAGCATGTATGTATATCCTTGATCATCTGTCTGATATGGTTAAAATCCAAGCCTGGGTACTTGCCTACTGTGACAGGCAAGCCCCTCAAATTCTAAACAAGACTAGGCTACCCAATACAATAAGTTTATTCACTGAACTCTTGATAAGCTGAAGCCAATGATTTTAAGTACAGTATATAAAATTAGTGGAACCTAAGGGGACACTGGGAAGAAAAGATGAGATGGAAATGTGCCCTTGTAGTACGTAGGAAGTCAATGGTCTTCAAGGTGTGTAGAGAAATAGTAGACAGAAGGAGGATGATCTACATCTTCACTGATAGAGCCTGGTTGGTGTGTAGGGGCTTACGGTAAGACACACACAAACCAGGTAATGGTGGAAGCAGGGAGAGAACAGAATGTACCAATGCATAGGGTATGTATGGAGAAAGTATGGAGAAAACACACTGCTCTGCCTGATCATCCACCAAAATAGGGCTTGAGGAGATCGTGAGGGGTGGCAAGTCAGTTTGGAAGTCTTTTAGTGGTGCTAAGAAAATTCTTCCTTTCTCCAATGAGAAATTCTTGGTCTCCTTACCGGATGCCCTTTCTCCATGGTCCTTCACAGATGGAGCTCTGTTATGTCCAAGCCCTTCCCCTCCTGGGACTAGATGGGCTAGGAATGTGGCTTGATGACCCCACAAAGGCAAACACGTGGTCACTTATCGTCTTGGGAGGGGAGTATCACGGGAGGTCAGGAGGCCTCTGGTTGACCACAAGGAGATGCAGACTTTTCAGAGATGGAAAGAAAACCACCAGTAACTAGAATGGATATTGAACCACCTGGAATAAGAACACAGAGGAATGGGGTTGGGGATTTAGCTCAAGGGGTAGAGTGCTTGCCTGGCAAGTGCAAGGCCCTGAGTTCAATCCGCAATAACCCCCTCACCCCCCCCCCCAAAAAAAAAAACATGGGAGAAGAAGAGGAAGGCCTCGCTCTCAAGTCCAATCAAAATAACAGGTCAGTAGATACATACAAAGATCTCCTATTCGTCCCCTGGACTCCTCCTCTGGCCTCAGACTGCACCCTTCTAATGAAGTTCCTGTTTCCATCCCTCTTTCACCTTCTTTTCCCAAGCTTGTGTCATTCTGTGATCTCCTGGTGTCCTTTTAGGTATACGAGAGAATAAGGAACGTCTAGAGACCCCAATAAGGGGGTCTAAGGAAAAAAGCCTCCCAGGTAGCTCCCATCCCTTCTGGCTAACCTACAAAAGGGAGACAGCCAACACAGTTCAGCCACTTCCATCAGCTAAATGAGAAATATAATCAAGATAATCCAGAGTAGGAACAACAGAGTGTGGGGAACTCTACCATCGCAAGTGAAAACATATACCAGTGACTGACTGAGACCAATGGCCTTAAAACTATCGGAGGAGTCTCCAGAGGTCAGGCCCCTGGAAAATGGTCAAAAGTGTAGATAATGAATTTTACCCCAACTGGTACACAATAGATAAAAATAAAATCAGTATCTCAAGAGGAGATGTGTGTGTGTGTTCGCCCGCGTGCATGTTCTCTGGTGGTGGGAAGGCAGGGGGGGAGGGTTAAGGTAGACATGTGAGAAGGGAGGGAGGTGTGTCCTACATAGTTGAAGTTCAGAGTGACAGGTCCTCTGGTAACACGATGTGGCAAATAAGGCCTGTTTCAGGCCTGAGTACTCAGGACAAATTTCTCCCTTAACATTTTATACCATGGGCTACAAAAAGGATGCTGTTTCTGTGTGTGATTTCAGGTCTCCACCTAGCTGGGGAGAGACCGTCTATGCAGGTGGGCAGTGTCCCTCCAAGCAGAAGCACATACTGGAATCCCTTCCATGCCTACTGGTAGTGGTATTCGTGGTAGGACTGGTAGAATGTAGGCACAGTGCTTGGCATATTTACATAGTTAGTGACTAGCAGCGGGTTCTAAGTTGACCTTGGCTCCAGATGTTACCATAGTTTCTTCGGCAAATTTTCTCTGTGTGTTTCTCAGGAAAGATGCAGTTCAACAGGACACTGAATAGAAAATCAGGCAAAAATGATACTCAGTAAATGTTTCCTCCAATATAGTCTCTCCGATAGGATGTATTAGTTGACTAGATGTAGGGAAGTCTTTTCCTGCTGGGAACAAGTAATTCAAAGCTCCTAGAACTGCAGGCAAGAGCACTGCTTTCCTCCTGGCTGGTTCCCTTCCACTGGAACCACCATTTCCCATCATGTCACCTCCATCAAGAGTCTAGCCTCTGAGCCTCACACGGTCTCAGTGACAATGGGACCTAAAACCCTGGCTATTCTGAGACAAAGCCACTTCCGGAGAAATTCAGTTCCCTGAACGTTTAAGCAAAGCTTACATACCCTGCCAACACCAGCATCAACTTCCTTCCCGGAGGAAACAGTTGAAACTTGGCTCAAGGTAAGTGAAGGTATAAAACAGAGAAAAGACTCCCGAACTCTGAGAAGGCTCTCCGGAGGGAGAATCTTTTGGTCAGCAGTCATCTGACCACTCGTGTACCTGGCCCACACAACTGGCAGGATCCTATAGGCCATCTGCTAAAAGTGTCCAGGCAAACCTGGCCAAGAGGGAGAAGTTGTCCCCGGGGAAGCCGGTCAGCTGGGCACTGCAAGACCCTGGAAAGTGGACACTCCCAGCAGACAGCAGAGCACCTGGCCGGGGACTTTGGGACCTCACTACTGCTGAGAGTCACCCTCATCCCTCAGGAAATCCTCCCAGATGCTGGGGATAAGACCCTGGTTCTTTCCCTGCACAGGACCACTCTTCTCATTGCTGTTCCAGGCGAAGATTCCTCTCAGCTCAGTCCACCATCTAAAAGTGCTGCTCAGAGCAGTCTTCTGTTCTCTTCGACTTTTATCTCAGGCCCAGGACACCTCATCTGAGGGTCTGGCAGAAGAGACAAAAGTTTCCCCAAGCCCTGAGCTTTCCAGGCTCAGCACTGATCCTGACCCTTGGATGCCCTTTGCTGGGCCTCAATGACTCCCTGCTCTTGTACTTGTTCTTTAGGTGCTGGACACCTTTCTTCATCCTCACTGGCTGGCTGTCACTAGACTCCACCATCCTACTGGCTATGGTAGGTCCTGGGGAGCTTAGTTTACCCATCTGACCAGCAGAAACACAGGGTGTTTCAACAGCCACATGTGCAATGAAGACTTGAGGTCCATGCACCAGGGAGCAGATGGAGTTCTTTACTGAAAGGAGATTCCTCTAATATAATTGAAGAAACCAAGCAAATTTGGTATATTCATTTTTAAATTGTTTACATTAACAGGAAAAATGGATAAGAAGTCAAGAACGGAATTTCATCTCTATGTCTTTATTTATTGCCTTTATGTACCTTAAACTTCTTACACATTTCCAAGGAAATTCCTAGTCTAGTGCTATAGTAATTTCATGTCATGAAAAAGTAGAAGGTTTACTAGTTGGTTTTACAAAATAGCACAGACTCTCATTCTTACAAAGGAAAAGCAAAATCCACATGCGCCAACAAACAATTTAGCAAGAGCAAAAATAGATGCGCAATCGACATAATTCTTCAAATAAGATATGCAAGCTCCTTCAATGTCTGTAAAGAAAACACGTGTCAATTTCTAAGTCACCCAAACAAAACAGACATCAAGAAGTTAATCCCCAGTATTTCCCCCTCTGGCCCTGGCTCTTCGCTACTTAGCAGGCTTCCTGCTCTCCTCAGAGACAGACTGAAGGGTGGGCATCATTTTACATGGGCAGGAACTAAGCTAGTGATGTGACTTCTGAACACTCTCTCTTCCTGGCCTGCACCTGGCCCACTCAGTGGCCCACAGCTCCCGCACGGGCAGCCTCTCGCTGCTCTCTCAGAGCCTCTTCATATAGAAGTGGGTAGGACCAGGGATCTCTCCTATGGACCCTGGCCAAATGCTCCAGGACTTTCATTTTAGTGGTTTCATTGTGAGTTCTCGGCCCCCACAGGAACTCATAGCTAGCAGGATCGCTATTGGGCACCTGGCGATACTCTAGGTACCCCTCCTCTACCAAATCCTCAGTGATGAACTTCCTGGGATCCCCATAGATGAAGTGCTCGCTCCCATCATACACCTGCATTCCATTGAGGGCAAGCCAGATCACCTTCTCACTGGCACGATTGCCCTTCCTGAAGATGGCAGTGACAATCATTATCAAGAGGCCGGTTTTTGCAAGGCTGTAATCATCACCCACTCTCTCATTATAGGTGAGACCCAGGACAGGGACAAGGACATATATGTGCCCAGGGGGATCCACTTCCTTCACATCAATGCCAAAGACCATATACAAGCACTCAGAGACTTTTTCAAAGATCAGAGGGAAGTATTTCTCGTGGTCCTTCATGACACTGTGCAGCATTTCTGCCCTGGTGGTCAGCTCCTTTTTTCTATATTTGAAGAGCAGGAAGTCCACCAATTCATCTATCTTCTCATACAGGATCATTTGGGGCAGCAAATGAAGACCTTTCTGCTCCTGTGGGGTGTGTGGACGCTCCTCCTCTTCCCTGCTAGAGCCCTGATTGGATTGGTTCCTTCCACCGGAGGCCATGGCAGTGGGGGAGAGAAGACGCCCTGAGGATCCTGAAGACGAGTTGGTGTCCCAGCCCGAGGTACTTCTCTTGGAGGAGTCTACACTTGAGTATCGGAGGAAGAGGGGCAGAGGAAGGAGTGACTGCTACTTCCTCCCTCAGGCTTGAGAACCTGCACCTCCCCCAGGCCCCATGCCCCTCTTTGGGCAGGACGGCCTCCCTCTAGCTTTCTGCACTGCCTCCACTGACCGTGAAGATGTTCTTAGGTTCCCTGAGGACAGCAAGAGCTGGTGATGAGGACTCGGATGCCTGGATGAGAGAGGGAGACTGTGAGTGTTCTCAGCTGAGAATGACCCTCTTGTTGGCTCCCACAAAGGCCAATTTTAGGTCTTGCTTTGGGTGATGCTCTAGGACCTCCCAGGCTCCTGTCCTCTTGGTGGCTCTGTCCCCCAGGGACCTAGGACAGGAAGTGAGACTGCTGCTCAGGGTACAGCTGACTCCCAGAGAACAAGGCTCTAAGGTAGACAGTAGAGCATATGCAGCATGGGTACCGTGAAGTGTCCTTGCTCTGGGACAGGCGAGGCCCTTGGCACACCTCAGGGCATGCACCTCACCTTCACTCCTGACACCGTCTGACCGTCCTCCAGCTGTGTGACCTGAGGACACTGCTTCACGACCACACCTTCGCCACCTCCTTCCTGCAGCTCCTGAAAGAGGCATGGAGGGCCCTCAAGCTGCAGACCACAACACAGTCCTGGTCCCTTCACAAGAGGGGAGGGCTGGACTCCATGAGGTCCCCATGGATGGTATTCTCTCTGCTTACCCAAAACCCTGACAGTGCCCCTTCGCGGGCCGGGGGCAAACACTCAGAAAAATGTGTCTCCCTTCCTGAGAGGGAACGAAAATGCAGCAAGGGTCTCACATCTGCCCATGATTGCCTGGAGTCAACAGGTGGAGGTAGAAAAATTCAGTGGGGCCCCTGGGCTCTAGGACATGAAACCTGCTCCATGCTTATCTTGACAAATGGGAAGTTCTGGGACTCTCTCTGGGGTGACCTGGGGCCACCTTCCTGAAAGGACAGCCTTATCTCTGTGAGACACTCAAAGAGGAAGTGCAGCAAAGTGAGCTCACCTGTGTTCCCTGTGCCTGACAACAGGTGACAAAGGGACAGATTTTGCTTAGGGTACTTGGCGTTCATGTGAGTGGGGCCCCATGCCCCCCTGGGTAGACCCTGTGATCATACTTCTCTGGTACCCAATTCCAGCTCCCTTGTAACAAGGCCTTCACCTCACTGAGAGCAATGAAGCGGAACTAAGAGGGCCGCCTCAGCCTGACGTCCCTGCCCAGGCTCCCGGTATGACCAGAGGTGCAGGGTAGATGTGTGTGGAGCACCCTCCATCCATATTCTGGGCAGGGCTCCCCTCAATCCTCCTTTAGGCTCCTGGCCTCAACCCTTGGTGGATCCTGGAAACTCTGTGTCTGATGACCTGATGGGGATTCCTGTGCCAACCTGAAGACATCCTCTCACATGAAATCTGTCACTTCCCTGAGATCTCAGGAGAAGTCGGTAGGTGGCCATCTCATCACTCCTACATGGGAACACCAGAGCTGAGAGCAGGACCTGTGTCCATCTCTCCTGTCATGAGGGAGCCTTACGTGCTTCTGTAGTTTAACTTCCTGCCATTCCTCATCTCCAGCCAATCAGAGAAGTACTGACCTCTGTCCTTGAGATCAATCCTCATCTCCCTGAAGACTCCTCTCCTTTCTGCCAATGGTAGAAGTGAGCATGCCATATAGGGCTTCCCAGACCTGACCACAGGGGACAGCCAGACTCTACAGATTAGTATGATCTGGGCTATGGATTCCCTCAGTCCACGAGAAGGGTTCAGAGCTTGGGTGTGACAGCCCCTGGGGTTCTCCATCTGCTGAGCATATGTAGCTCCCTCTGCCGACCTGTGGTCACTTCTTGGACCAAGGTCCGCACCTCCCTGAGACCTCCTACCTCCAACCACTCAGCAGAAAGAACTATTCACATGCATTCATCCTTCTCTGACCTCCAGGCTGCTAACAGGGGAAGCCAGGCTCTTTGGGGTTTCCTCTTTTTCTCCGTGTGGGGTAACTTCAAACCTTCCGTCCTGGAAAATCGGAGAGTGGTGAGCAGCAGCAATTCAGCCTTTCCGAGATTTGGAATCCAGTCTCTGGAAAATAAAATCTTGAGGAAGACAAAAAGAGAAGTAGGTCCCTAGAAATCATGGAAAAACTGACACAAAATTTACAAACTACAGAGAAATTGAAGAGACAGACTCTGTGGAGATGGCAGCAAAACTGTCTGGATTTTTACCTGGCTTCTGGCTCACAAGAATGGGAAACTGAATGTGCAGAACCAAAGTTAAACCTGCAGACTCCAGGAGGTTCCGGGGAAGAAAGGCAGTGGGGTCAGCGGACCAGCACTTGTTGTGATCTTCAGGGATGGTGCACAGTTCTGCTCCCTGAGAGTCCTTACACAGGCAGCAGTGGGTGAGTGACCCTTGTGCAGGTGACTGGCATATCCCGGGAGAGAGTGTGGGCTTGGGTGCCACTCCGGGAAAGGGTTGAGTGTTCAAATCTGGGACTCAGAACAGCCACAGAGAAGCTTGAGTTCAGGGTTACCACTATTAGTGTCCCACAGTTACTGGGTGAGAGACAGCGAAGGCAAACGGCCTTGAACAGGCTGGAAAGAGGCCCCCTGATGGGTCTGACCTCAGCTGCGAAGGGTTCAGGGACTATCCCCCAGTAGAGGCCAGGCCCAGCCTGAGTTGCTCTGGACTTGAAAGTCCCAGCAGTGGATATTCAAGCCTTTGTCTTTCTGCCTGCATCTAGCATAGATCTGGGGTCTGGCTGTCTTCCTTATCTACCAGTGTGAGCAGGGACACTCCTTGACTTGGACCAGACCGCAGCCTGGGAAAAGCAGAGGGACCTCTGAGGAAGTCAAGTATTGCTAGACTGCAAAATTTAGTATCCCAGAAATAAGCAAGTTATTCAAAGTCACAGTGAAATTTTTTTTCTTTTTCTTCTTATTTTTTTACCCACTTTTAAAAGTCATTTTTCTCTTTTTCATTTAAAATTTTTCCATTTTTTAAATTTTTATTCTCCATAAAATTTCATTTCACTTCTTCTCTTTCTTCTGTTAACTTCCATTTCTTGTCTGTTTTGTTTTTCTCTTTCCTTTACCTGACGATGTACACATCCTTCTGGTCCATAACAAGATCTTTTGTACCACTTGTTTCTCCTCCTTCTCATATCCTCTGGTTTAAGAGTCCTACTTCTAATTCTTACATTTCCCCTTTTCCCGCCTCTAATATCTTTAATGGTATAACCATTAAGTTTTATTAATCTTTAGATAGTTAACTGTTTAAAATTACTCTTGTATTTTTTCTACCATTAGTGGAGCTATAGCTGTTGCACTTAGTACATATAAAGTGTATGTCAATTTGTGGGTTGTCTCCATGTTTATTCTATAATTGTGGGTTTCCATTATTTGGTAAAAAAAAGGTGCCTAATGACTTCCCATTGTATGTTAATATCCAATTCGTCTTGACAATTGTACTGTAGCTCATTTGTTTTACACTACCAGGATCACTTAATTATTGCCATTGATAGGTTTTTTCTGTATGCCAATATCCAGATTGCCAATATGAAATTAACAATACTGGGGCACATTCCCAGAAAACTTGCTGTTGGGCCAACGACACTGCATCCTCCCTCCCAAATTAAGAGAGGTGGTTAGTTCTTAGGGAATAGGTAAAGGACTATATAGTTAGCTACCCCCAAAATACATCACTGAACAGCATACTAACTGAACAGATCTCTGTACTAGCAACAAAGGCTTTGTACTAGAAGCACCACAAATTTCAGCAAAAAACCCCCAACAAACAAACAAACAAACAAAAAACAAGCAAACAAAAACAATAGAAAGATGGGAAGGCAAGATAACAAAATGAACCCCAAACTTCCAACTCCCCTAAAGCCAATCCAGGAGAAGATTAAGTTCGTGAACAGAGGTACCACTGTAATTGGAATAAGTGAAAAATAGACAGAGCAAATGTCACAAAAACCTGTTTACAGAAAAAATTAGCAGAAAACTTCACAAATATAGGGCAAGAAATAAACATACAGATAATTGAGGCCTGTAGAATTCCAAATAGCTATAACCAAAAGAGAACCTCTCCCATGTATCATTCTAAAAATACCAGAAGTCCCCAACAGGTACAAAATCTTAAAAAGTGTAAGAGAAAAGTAGTAAATCACTTATGGAGGTAAATTCATTTGAATAACTGCAGACTCTCAACACAAACCTTAAGGACCAAGAGGCCTTACAGTGAAGCATTTCAAACCCTGAAACATAACACCTTCTGACCCCAAATTATGTATTCTGTAAAATGTTCCTTCAAAATTGATGGAGAAATAAGTTACTTCCATAAAAAGGAGCACCTAAAGAAATTTATGACCACCAAACCAGCATTACCAAAAATTCTCAAGAGTATCCTAGAAAGAGACAATGAAGGCAATCAATACCAATACATCAAATAGGATGAATTCACCTGGCATGACGAGCAGCTAAGCAGAAGGGAAAAAAAAAAACTATAAGGAAATCAGCAACAGTAAACTAATGGAATGACAGGAAGATGTCAATTCCTTTCTGTAATAACTCTCAGTGGAAACAGTCTCAGTTCCCTAATCAAAAAACACAGATTGGCAGAATGTATCAAGAAACAAGACACAGTGATATGTGGTATACTAGAAATACATTTAATTCAAAATGAAATTCACAGATTAGAAATAAAAGGATAGAAAGCATTATTCCATGTAATGGAAACCTGAAATAAAAGCAGCAGTAGCTATCTTAATTTTAGACAAAGTGGATTTCAAACCAAAAACTGATCAGAAGAGACACAGAAGGCCACCACATACTGGTGAAATGAACAATTCAAAAAAGAGAAATAAGAATTATAAACATATACATGCCAAAACCTGGTGAGCCCAATTTCACAAAGCAAACAGTAACAGACATAAAAAATTAGAGAAACACCAACACAATTATAATCAGGGACCTCAGTGCCCTACTGTCACAAATAGATGAACTAGGCAAAAAAAAAAAAAAAAAACCCAAAAAACAAAAAAACAAAGAAATATTAGGGTTCAGCCAAACCTTCCAATACATGGATTTAACAGTTATCTAGAGAGCGTCACACGAGCAATGACAATACACATTCATCTCAGCATCACATGGGACTCCATCTCCATCCAATACATGTCAGGTGCTAGCACATAAAGCATGCTTAAGTAAATGCAAAAGAATGAAAATTATTCTGTACATATTATCAGATCTTAATGAAATGGAACTGTAAATTGATGGAAAAAGAAACCACAGAAAATTTGCAAACATACAGAAGCTAAACAATACCAATTTGAATAATCAGTGGGTCATGGAAGAAAGCAAACAAAACATTAGACAGTTCACAGAATCAAAGAAAATTGCCAGTACAACACATTGGACCTTATGGGACACAATAGAAGGAGTGTGAAGAGGGAAGTTTAAAGTGATGAATACCCACAGGAGAAAAACACAGCAAGCACAAATACTTAACCTAATGATACATCTCAAGGTCTTAGAGAAACAAGACTCATCCAAATACAAAACTAGTATGAGCAAGGAAATTATGAAGATCAGAGTAGAATTTAATGAGTGAGACTAAAGAATAAAAACAATCAATGCATTAAAGAGTTGGTTCTTTGAAAGAACAAACAAAATTGACAAAACCCTACCCAATCTTACCAGAAAGAAGGAAAGAAAAGAACAAAAGAGTGCAATTATAAATGAAAAAGGAGAAATCACAATGGATTCTGCTGAAATCCCAAAGATCATTGTTAAATACTAGGAGAATCTGTCCTCTAATAAAATTGACGATTCAGAAACTAATATATAAACTAGACACATAAACTACAAAAGCTGAACCAAGAAAATATAAAAATTCTGAGGGGCTGGGGATTTAGCTCAGTGATTAGAGTGCTTGCCTTGTAAGCACAAGGGCCTGAGTTCGATCCCCGGCACCACCAAAAAAAAAAAAAAATTCTGAATATTACCATATCGGCCAATGACATTGAAGAAGTAATATAAAAACTACCAACTAAGAAAAGCCCAGGTACTGATGGATTCACTACTGAATTTTACAAGAACTTTAGAGAGATCTAATGCCAACACTCCTCAAACTCTTTAATAAAACTGAGGCATACTCCCAAAGTCATTCCTAGAAGTGAGCATTAACCTGATACCCAAACCAGAAAAGGACACAACCAAAAAAGAGAAAATACAGGCTAACTCTTTAAGGAATGCAGATACAAAAGGCTTCAATGAGGTACTGGCAAACAAAATGCAAGAAATCACCAAAAAGATCATACATCATGAACAAGCAGGATTCATTCCAGGGATATAGGGATGTTTCAACACGTGCAAATCAATAAATGTAACACATCACATAAGCAGAGGCAAGGACGAAAATCGTGTGTTCATGCCAACAGACAGAAAAAAAATTTAAGAAAATCCAACACCTATTCATGATGAGAATCCTGAAGAAAATAGGGATAAGGACCCTCATCTCAATTTTGTAAAAGCCACCTAAGACAAACCAATGGCCAAATTCATATTAGTTGGGGAGAAGCAGAAAGCTTTCCCTCTAAAATCAGGAACAAGACAAGGATGTGTCAATAAAACTCATAACACATTAGTCAGAACAATTAGGCAAGAGAAAGAAATTAAAGATATATGTATAGGAAATGAATTAAATTATAACTGTTTGGAAATTACATGAACTTCTACATAGAATACCCCCAAAACTCCACCAAATGACTTCTACAATTAATAACCAAATTCAGTAGCATAGCAGGTTAGAAAGTCAACACACAAAAATCAACAGCCTTCTTGTACACCAGTAGTAAATTCACCAAGAAAGAAATGAGGGAAACAATGCCTTTCACAATAATGTCAAGAAAAATGAAATACTTAGGAACAAACCTAAGCAAGGAAGTGAAAGACCTCTACAATGGAAACTACATTACTCTGAAAAAGGAGATTGATGAGGATCAGAAAATGGAAATATATCCTGATCCTGGATAGGCAGAAAGAGTATAGTCAAAATGGTTCCAAAAATATTACACAAATTTAACCCAATCCCAATCGAAATGCCAATAGCATTCCTTGCAGAACTATAGAAAGTTATCTAAAATTCATATGGAACCAGAAGAGAGCTAGAACAACAAAAGCAATCCTAGGAAACAAGTGCAAGGCACGGGGCATTACGATCCTGGACCTCGAGTTAACATACAAACCTACCATAATAAAACAGAATAGTATAGGAAAATAAAATATTTCTGGATGATTGGAACAGAATACAGGATACAGAAACAACACTAAGCAACTCAGCTGCCTTATCTTTGACAAGGGGGCCAAATACTTTCACCGGAGTAAAGATCGCCTCCATGACAAACGGTGCTGGGAAAACTGGCTCTCTACATGCTGAAGATTGAACCTAGACCCATATCACTCACCACACACTGAATTAAATCAAAATGCATCAAAGATCTAAATACTAAAACAGAAACAATCTGCTGGAAGACAAAACAGGTAGAATTGGTAGACACAGGCATAGGCAAGGCCTTTATGAACGGAAGTCTAGGTGCACAAGAAATAATACCAAGAATCCACAAATGGGATCGTACCAAATTAAAAAGCTTCTTCTGCACAGCAAAGGAAACAGCTGACAGAGTGAAGAGATAATCTACAAAATGGGAAAAAATTCTGTGAGCTATTCCTCAGACAATGGACATATATCTAGAATCCATAAAAACTCAAAAAAGTTAGGCTCCCAAAATTAAAAGACCCAATCAAGAAATGGGCTTCTGATAAGAATGACACTTCTCATATGAAAAAGTACGTATGGTGAGTGAATACAAAAAAAGATTCAACATTGTTGGTCATTCAATAAATGTAAATTAAATAACATTGAGATTTCATCTCACTCTAGAAAGAAATGAAATAATAGCAAATGCTGGTGAGCCTGGGTGGGGGCAAAAGAACCCTTCTTCATTATCAGTGGGAGTATAAAGTGGTACGACCAGTATGGAAATCAGTATGGAAATTACTTAGAAAACTAACACTAGAAATTACATTCTGAGATATTTCCCTTCTAGGTTTCTTCCTGAGCGAATTAAAGACATCATAATACAGTGATACATACATACTTATGTTTATAGCAGCAAAATTCACAATAGCGAAGTCTTGGAAGGAACCTATATATCCATCAATGGATGGATAAAGAAAATGTGGTATTTATGCACAATGGAGTACTATTCTTCCATAAAATGATAAACTTGAGTCATTAGTAGGAAAATATGTACACTTCAAGACCATAACATTAAGGGAACTAAATCAGATGCAGAAGCTTAAATACTACATGGTTTCTCTTATATGAGAAACGCAAAATTTAAATAAAGAGCAAAAGAGTGTATATAAATATATATAATATATATGTATATGCACCAGTAAATACTGAGATAGATATTAATCATATGGGAGAGAACCAAGACAAGAGAGAGTGGGGAAAGCGAGCAGGTACATCAGCTAAAAAAAGGGGAAATTGTGAAGTTTGCACATGAATGAAGTCCGTATGAAGAAAGTGGTCACTGTGTATAATACACACACACACACACACACATACACACACACACACATTTTTCAAAATATGCAGAGGGGGAGAGGCAGGAGAGGAGAATGGGATGAAAAAAGAACAAACATGTGTCATGTATGTGTACCAACTCCCCACGATGAATGTAATCATTATGTATTCTAAACTTGTACCAATAAAAACAACCTTCAGTCCTCAGCCAAGTTCCTCTCCTTGATTCCCAGAAGATCCTGGCCTGCTCCCTTTGCTGATAGGGCCTGTCTCCTCCTGTGACCTGCTGAAGATCCTCACAGCAAGGCCTGCCTCTCTGCAGGGAGACAAAAATGCAGCACATCCGGACACCTCTACATGGAGTTTCCCCAGACTGAGAGAGGAGTAGGATCCAGAGGCCCTCCCTTGTCTGGTGTAGGCCCAGGTAGTCACATTTCCCTGCTACTGGCACGTGGATGTGTCTGGCAAATCAAGGCCACCACCTCCCTAGGACAGCAGAGGTGGGAGTACGGGGCAGGGTGACTCTGCTCCACAGTCCTGTCTGAGGCCACCCCAGCCTGCCAGCAGGGCCGGGTTTCCCGCGTCTTGGATCTGCTGACCTGAGGCCACACTCCTCAGGCCAAGGCCCTCTCCTGCCTGACACCGAGAGCCAGGGGCAGAGGTCCACTGCATCCCCCAGGAGCTGAAGTATGTGTGGAGTCACCCTCTGACCTAGAGTGCAATTTCCCCTCAATAACCCTCCCTTTAAATCCTTCTCTTGAGTCCTGGAAGCAGCCCCACCCCTCCCTGACCTGAGTCCTCCTCCCTCAGACTGTAGGTGGGAATGCAGGCCAGCACTCAGACTGACAGAATAGGCAAGCTGGGTCCCATCTGTCATGTGTCCTGGGCCCCGCAGTCCTGCCTCATTTCTC
>PVJO010014213.1:0-49112 GCA_004026905.1 Hystrix cristata
CACATGCCAGATATTACACACAGAGAAAAAGCCCCTTTCTCTAGGTTGTAATCTAGGCAAGAGCGAACAGGAGAGAACCAGTACTCAACTAAATCATCCTGGATCAGCTTTCAGATGCAGTCTTGCTTCTGTAGGTCCCAAGTGTTTAATTTTTTACGAGAATAACAAAGGATCCTGTTATTACTTCTTTAAGCAAAGCATTATTTTAAAGGTGGTGAAAATTAGGCAAAACCAGCAATAACTTGATTAACCTATTTAGTCATGTGGGTTCATAAAGAATCAATTATTTAATACAGGCGTCGAATACATTTTTTTAAAAGCATCTGTAATTTATTCGCTGGCCCTAGGGATATCTTTGGAATCAAAGACAGCTTAACTGAGTTCTGAAGTTCTCACCAAATACTTGTTCATGTTTCAAAGGGCCCCGAAAGCAGCAAGGCACTTTCTGCTTCAGGCTATACATTAACTAAATTCCAATGTGTCCTGCACAGAGCGACCTCTTGATCAATTATTTCCTGCAACTCTTTAGAATGTTCTTTTTTGCCAAGAATGTGGTTAGACCCTGAGATCACTGCAGAAATCCTGAAAATGCCAGGACACACACACATACACACCATGCAAAAAGTCTGCGGCTCTAAAACAGCATGCAGTTGTCTTCGTGGCGAAGAGTGAAGCGCCGAGAGAATTCAGAAGAGGTAAATGGTAGGAGAGTCCGTGTTGGGGGAGGTTTGCGAAAAAGAACCAGAGAACAGAGAGGAATAGGGAAGAGATGGGAAAAAGAGAGAGAGGAATATCCTTGTTTATGCTAAGTTTCAGAATTGAGATTTTTATTTTATGTTGAGAAACCAAGTGAACACTCAGGACAAATGCTGTATTCCTGAACTGATATTTTTAAAAGGAAACTGTTCCATAATGAACACCTACAATGCAGAAAGCCCATGGTAAACAGCCTCAGGCTTATGCTGTAAGCTAGACTTAAAGTGCCACACATAGGCGGCCCTCCCGCGACTAATACACTCTTGAGTTCCCAGAATTAAAGTCACCAGTTTAAAGGCAACAGCAACACTGCCAACCTCCCAGAGACTTTGTGAGGATCAAAACTTGAGGATAGAGATGAAAACACCCAGCAAAGTGCACTGTATACTGCTATATGGGACAGTATATCCTCCTGAACCCATTCTATAGATGGTTTGCTCTCTCTCTCTCTCCCTCTGTGTGTGTGTGTGTGTGTGTGTGTGAGAGACCTGGGTTCTCGCCTCTACCCTGTCACCAGGTAACACTGTGATGCCGATTATGTCATACATTCTCTCGGTCTCAGTTTCCTCATCTATGAAGAAAAGGGGATGAAACTAGAGTAAGAGACGGGTAGGTCTAGTTCTATATGCAGTCTTCGATTCCAAGTGCATACTTCTTACCTTGGTCTAAAATATAGCTAAAACCGTTCTTTAAAGATTATGAGATACTTTGGTCATTTCTCGAGTAAAATAAATGTCATAGATCACAAAATAAAAAGCCCATTATAAAATGATATGTAGAATAATTTTAATCATGTTATATTCACACACATCTCTTGAACTGCATTAATGTATTATATTCTGGATGGTGGCATTACAAATAAAGTTTATTTTCATTAGTGCGCTTTGAAATATATTTCTAGTTTTCTTCAGTAACGTATATTTTATGATCAGAAAAAAATAATACTAAAATTCAAAAGCTAAGCTACTACATTTAATTATTTTCAAGACTGCCTTCCAATATTCTCCTAACAAAAATCTGGGACATCCTGTCCATACACATTCATGTATGTGTACACACATATTTTATAAAACTCTTAGATTTGATGATAGAAATTCTGATACCTGTAAAAACAATTGACCTAAACATTTTAGAGAGCAAATGAAACATTACAATCCGTTATGGAGATAAAAGGGATTCTGATAATTGAAAGAGTGATAAACTTGAGGATTAATAATTGCTTATTGCTTGAATTAATTTGGGGAAGCTACAGCTTTAAGAATTTTCTTATAATCGATTTACAATTCATTAAGAGAGAAGTTTCTATATTCTTTCCTATGCTTCCTAGTCACTCCTTCCATCAAATGCCATGTAGTTTTGTTTCCTTGTGAGGAAGAGTTGAAGGCATAATATCGGATCTATCAAGCCTTATCTAAGTACCTAATTGTGAAAATGTCCGATGTAGCATCAAGACCTTCTATTAGATCAAGGTTCACTCTGTATGACAACAGCATGGCAAGTGGGTTAAAAGCATAAAAAAAAATATTTCAAAGCTCAAGAGAGCTTTTAGGAAATTCTACTATGAATCTTTAAACCAGAAGCAAAGGCTACACAGAGTGGACAATGAGAACTTTATAAAGATCCGAAAGAAGTCAGGAAAACAGCTTGGGCACACCCTTCCCCTAAGTTTCTACCCGGCCTTTGTAGCCTGGCTGGCTTGCATCTTCAGGTAGGGACAGCACACCAGAGTCTCAGGGCTTTGAGGAAGCTTTGGTCTCTCCTCCAGGGCTGTGTATCTCAGAACAACCCTGCGCTCTTCACCACCCCGGCACAACTTGGGCGCTGAGACACTTTGTGATGAAGACAACGCGTACCCTTCCCCCACCCTGGGATAAACGAGGAGCCAGACTCTACTTCTGAAAAGGTGAGGCAAGTCATGGCAGTGGGGCTGCTTCGATATCCATTGTCTGTACTTCCTCGGGGGACAAACCTGCTCTTAATTTTCCGTAGAAACAAATCATCACAGATGATTCTGGGCCTAGGCATTCCCTTCCCTGCCGCAAGTCTCCTCCTCTGAGGTGGTAAACGGCTTCATTTCCTGCCTAAGCTTTCTACAACGAATTCCAATAACTCAGTCCTCTGCTGTCCTGACAGTCTAGTTAGACCCACAGAGCAAACTGTTCCAAATACAATCCCGGGCAAGAGGGGAGTCGCCCATCGGCTCAAAGTAACTGCCAGTTCCCAAGCAGCAAACTCTCACTAATCACCCAGAACGCTGAAGCAAGACCAAATCCATGATGGATCCAAATCCATCACTCCAGGAAAGAGACGGGAAAACAAACCCCCGAAGTCCGGGCTACCGCTTCCACTCTCGCGCTTGACTCTACGACCCGACGAGACTGTGTGCCCAGCCGTCCCTCTGCCTGACGAGGTAAATCTGTTTTTAATACAAAACTCCTTCATGCTTTCTCTTTTTTGTCCTTGAAACCAACACTGAGCTCACTGAGGAAGCGCGGCCTAAGGGTTTACACCTGTGACCCAGACTGGCCATTCCATGTGAGAATTTTTTCTAAAGAAAAACAACTCAGGGGACGTTTCTAAACCACTGCTTTTCCTTAGGCCAACGGTTACCAGCAGCGACAGCAAAGCTTTTTACTTTCAAATGTGACCCAAATAATGACTTATAGTACACCAGATCTCACCTTCACTTCTTTCCAGTCCCTCCTCAGGCCATCTTTTCTTGCATACCCAGAGAGAGTGAATATCAACATTTAAGCCTCTAAAGATAACGGATGAAGGGTACCTAAGATGACATCTCAATGTCATTTCTTGCTCTTTCCTTGATTTTGTGCTGTCATAAGTTATGTGGAACATTAGAATTAATACGGGCACATGAGTTTGGACGGCATACCAGAACACCAAGGCGTTGGTCATTCCAAAGACACCACATAAATATTGGGCTTTGACTCATAATCTGAAGCAGGATATCAGCAAAGGCAGAGTGGTAATCACGGAGTTATGATGACAAGCTTGTAGGCACTTAAGTGCAACATAACTGAAAATCAAATAAAGAGTAACCAAATAATAATCAAAAGTTTTATTCCCAAAAAAAATGATCATGGAAATAATGGTGATACACTTTCTTGGGGCTCTAGATATCCCAGTTTGCTTACAGAAATAGTCTCTCATTTAAAATACATTAGTTTGGTATACGGTGACATAAAAAGGGCCCCATCACAAAGACACACACACTATCTAAGCAAGACAGAACTAAAGATCCTCACTAAATAAGAAGGAAAAGCGGGATAAACTAGAGCTGCAGGAATACTGGTGCCAGACACTCCTCTGTGTGCTTTACGACCACCCAACCTTACCTGACATGCAGTAGCATTGTGACGTGAGAACTGTTATCTCATCACTATCTCTAACCTACATGAGAAGATACGGAGCACTACGAGGCCAGTAACTCACATCGAGACACCTGGCTCCGAAGAGCAGAAAACTAAGCTTCAACCCCAGATGTTTCTGACTCTGGCACTTTTCATGGCCACCTGGGTTCCAAAGATGCTGTTCAAGTCATTCAGTGGCTCATGCTTTAGCTAAAATAGTCCTCTCTCGAGCTGCCAGAGCTTCTCCTACGACACTAAAGCGCCACACGGCTTTAGAAGCCATGGAAATGGACAGCTCATACATTGTGCTAAGACATAATCTGTGTCAAAGGTGCAGGTATTAAATGCTGAGTCATTACTATGCTCTGCAGAGATAACACTTTATCCTTCCCGTCCGCCTGTTCTAGCCAGTCAGCTAGGTGTGGAGAGAGACAACTCAAGCACAGCTGGGAATTGCAGCTGAAAGGGTAAATGGTTTCTCTTCCAAATTCCCTTTCCTACTCCCACACCCTAGCAGGCCTGATTGCCTGCTTTCATGATTCATATGGGAACAAGGCTGATGTCACTGGACCAAATCTGGGTGGATGGAATGCTCCTTACCCAGCTGGGTTGCTTGAAGAATATTCTTGTGAAATTAGGTTATAGAAAATTGCTTTATAATACTTGCCTTTCCTACTTTCTGTCACTGCCTATAAAGTTAGGCCCATAAAGGAATACTTTTCTCATTATATGATGCAGTGTTTGTTAATGTTGTCTACATGAAGTGTTCGTATACCATTCGCTAGATGTCTACAAAAGGAAATAAGTTGAGCCCACAAATAGGTATTCGGTAAGTTAGTGTGTTTGGTAAGCAGGATGCTCAGAGCCTTCAACATTTGGGGTGGGTCATCGAGGAAGGTTTTCAAAGTGTTAGCATTTGACTCCAATGTTGTAGAAAGCAGGACTCCTGGAGTCAGAAGAAACGGAAGAGAGGCTATACTAGGCTGAAAGAAACCTTTAAGAAAAGCCCACAACCCTAAGTTAAGTGGAAAGGGTGCTGTGTTTGTCTCAAGTACTTCTTTCACTTCTTCCGCACCCTGGATCTCTAGTCTGTCCTTTGTTGGAACCTCAGTCTTGATAACAAGGAAAACCAATCTTTAGAAGACTACTGAGAGGTTACAGAGTAATTTACATTTAAATAGGTAATTACTGAACAAAATCGAAATATAAATCTAAAGCAATGATTATAATGGTGGAATTTTAGATAACATGACAAGTGGCAGGACCCTCTCAGCATCTATCATATTTGTAAAGTGAATGACCTAGACCTAGACCTTTAACAGCATTAGGAGAACTACCAGTGATATGTGGACACAATATTAACAATGAATCACATCAGATTATTCCTTTATGGATCCTCTCTCAAGTAGTAATAGAGAAAGTCCCAGCCCGGTGCTAACAGGTCCCTATCACCTCTCTCTAACACTGGCTAATCTCTACTTTTGACCCCCAGAGACAGTAGGCGGAAGGCTTATTTATGGCAAATAATATCTATTCACGGCTAAGGGGAACTTAGGGAAGGTTAAAACATTTCCACACACACAAAAGAACTATTAGGTAAAAAATGCTAGGATCTATTCTAAGTAAATTCTGGCATAAGTGATATGTGCAGATAGCAAAAATTCTGAAGGTGGCACATGATAAGTGAAGTTGAGAAACCCTTTCACAGAGCCTGTTTGTAAAGCAACTTTACCTTCTGGCCTCACTGACCCGGAAGTAAAATGAAAGCATCAGAGACAGTAGGAATAGCTAAGGCTGAGTACTAACAGCAGCAGACACAGAGGCAGGGCATGGAAACACTGACACGCTGTCTTTCTCAGGTAGAAGCAGGAAAGGGACCAGTGACCCGCTATCCGAGGTCCTTTCCCTCGGCACAGCAAATCAAACGTAACCGAGAAAAGGTAACAAATGTATGCGTACACGCAGACATCGAAATCTGGCTTAGGATTTTTTACACCGAGTTCATAATTATAGGAATTTCCACTGCAACACAGCACTTTTCTCTTTTCATGATCTATTTATACTTCATTTAACACTCAATGCCATTTTTACAGAAATGATCACAAAGTCGTATAACTTTCTTTTTTAAAAGCAGAGTTGTGTATGTTGTGCTTTAAAACGTGGGTAAAGAAATGCAAAATCACAGTTTTTTCAAAGGAAAGAAATCTTGACTGTCCTTTGTTTTGTCAGAAAGAAAGTTTATCACCCAATAAAAAAGAAATTATACTTGTAGCTTTAAATAGCCAAGACTCACATTGTCAAAATGCACGTATTTTCTTGAAAATAGTCACCCTTAGGCAGGAAAAACAAAATTGCTTTTAATGACAGAACTTTTTAGATTGTACTTGGATGAGAAGGGTGTTTATGAGAAATAAAGCTAATGAGTCACAGAGCAAAATAAAACAAATGGTGTTGTTCCTTACTCGTCAGTGCAGAACTTGATAAGAAATCAAGCCCATCTAGCAGAAATCAATTCCAGGTCCGTTCTTGGCAGTCATGGTGCCCAGTGACCTTCCTTAGAAGGAGGCCATTTCTACCCTGGAGGTATTTCTGAAGTCTTCCGGGTCTAAACAATCACACCCTCAAAATAAGGGATACATTCTGGGGTATACAAGTGTTAAAACCACAGCATTTTGGTGGTCCACCAGCTTTGACACTTCTCTTGGTTGAAACATATAAAACTAAACGTATTAAGCAATCCTCCCTTATTTTCCACAATGACCTATAGGCTATACCTGACGTAGAAATAACCAGTCGTGCTGTTAAAGAAAGATTAGGTCAGACAGGTTACTTGCTATCCTATAAGCATTAAAGAAAGACAGCTGCATAAGTAAATGACATTGTAGAAAAGGAACAAGCCTGAAATGTTGTCAAACCAGTCTGTGTGTTGACAAGAGTATAGAATTTAACTACTTATAGGTGGTTGAGGAAAATCTGTCTTCTAACACACTTGCTGAAATTTAAACCACATTCTGCTACAACCACCAAGGGCTTACTTAGCAAGACCAGCTAAATGATTAGCTTAGAATGTGAAAAGATCCAGCACAAAATGAAAATGTGGGACCCCTTGTTGAAAAGTTGTAGGAGTTTTATTATAGTCGCAGCACAGCATTACACCAAGAACTAGGCCCTTCTGAGCACTGGGCCCTGCGTGACTGCAGAGGTTGAACATCCACGGAGCAGTACCCTGGACTCCCCGACCTCAGCCATTCTCTCTGGACATTAAGAAAGTTCTTCGAAACCAGTGTCACAGAGCTGGCCGTCATATAGTCAAAGGAAAGTAGATTTTCAAATGCCCTAAACAATATCCCCCTTAACAGATCCCAAGATTGGTTTAATTCCTTTCTCTCTCTGCCCCCTCCAAGCCTGAGGAAAGATTTCTCAAAATATTTCCGTTTCCTGTTGCAGAGCTAAGCCAAGGAATTGTGTGGTCGTTAACAACAGGCAGTTCAGTATACTGTGAAGGAAGAAGTTAACAATCATCTGAAAGTCAAGGCCTGTAGCCCACCACCGTCTGGCTGACCTTGCCACAGTGGTGTCTTTCTTTTCTTGTTAATGTGTCTTTCAACACTCAAACAGGATGTCAGCTATGAGAGAAAGTTACTGCCCTTTTCCTACCATGAACCCTAGAGGCATTTCCACGCCGCAGGAATCCCTGTTACTTTCCAGTGCACGAATGTGCGTCGTGGTCTAACCTCAAAATGAAACAGATGTACAATACCTTAAAAGAAAACACACACACACACACACACACATCAGAAAGAGAAACCATTTGACAAGTTCTATTTCTGAATTCTACTGTTCATTCTTGCTCCTCTATTTGTAAGCTTTGAATTATTCTCTTTGAGTTTAACAACTCTTTCTGGCAATGAAATATGAGGAGGTGATGATTTCTTCCAAATTAGGAGGACATTAACAATTAAGTGTTAATGCGAACACCGTTAACAGTAATGCAATTATAACTGTATTCCACAAAGGGCAATAGGAAATAATTACTCTGATTCTCAAGTGATAGTTGCACAAGAATGAGATTCGCAGTCTAAAATTCATTAGGAGGGGCTCTGAAATTCAAATACACACCTATGACTGGAGGAGCTGCTTTTTCTGGTCTAACGATAGCTCTGTCTGAGGCAAAGCCATCTGCTTTTACTTGTGACAATTGGCTGCAGAGGGGGTCCTGGGACCACTAACTTACTGCTCTTGGGCCTGCCATACAGTCCTCAGAAAAGGCTTATCTGAATGGCCAGAGATGCCATTTTAAGCCTCCACACTGGACCAAAAGCAATGACACCCAATCATCATTGTACGGCTTCTAAGGATGATGAAGTGTATCAGAGGAAATGACTAATCTCCTATTACCATATGCATGTCAGCACGGAGACTTGACCAGAAATAGTGGTATAATAGCAAATGAGCCATTAATGCCTATCTCCGTTTTATCTGATTAAAATTAGAGGACTAAACAGAGAAACTGACAATCAGTCAATTGCTAATTTTTGTCCTAATGCTGCATAGATGGAAGTTTAAAATGTGCCTCTAAATTCTCTATCAACCCTCAGTGGTCCTTTGACAGTCTATAAATCCTTCTCCCTTTTATTTGTCAAAAATTAACATTGCTAATAATGGATGAGATGAACTTTTTATAATTTCACTTCTCTATCCTCTCTGGTGAACTTGCCCGTAAGAAGAATGATAAAATGAAATCGGGAGAAAGATGTCTTTTCATCTCTCTTTCAACAGAATCTCATTTGTTGGCAAATTCTGATATTTTCTTTGATATCCTTCTCATATCTATCAGAACCTATGCCAGTGTGACAGGCCCACAGAGGACTTATCGTCATCTACATGAATCGGCATCATGGGCCCATAACTGGTCTCCCTCTTCTCTTTATCAGCCCCCGCCCAACACATCAGACCTTCTCAGGCTAAGAACGCAAGTGGCTCCTTACTCTGTGAGATCAATTTTGATCATGCCTGGTCTTTCATGTCTTGTAGGATTTTGTACCACGACCCAGGACTCCTCTGTCCTGATCTTCTTACCTGCTGTGTAAACTCCCACCTGCATGCCTCTGTTCATTTTCTCTTGGCTTCCAATTCCCTAAATCCCTCTCCTGGGCTTTTCTCCACAGTGAATTTCCTCTGTAAAGCTTTTACCACCTTCTCAGCCCCCCAACAGCTCTTCATTTCCTGAGATCACATAGGACTGAGGATATTATTGCACTTGAAGTGTCCAATTAGAGAAATGACCTTTTTCAAAGGTATGAGCAGGGCCCCAATTACATCATCTAGTCCTTAGCGTTGGTGAGAACCTTATCTCTATCATTTTATGCATTGTTTTGAGACACATACTCTACAAAGTTGTGCGAGTCAGTTGAAGACAGAAATATTAACCCTCTTACTAGAGAACATGGACTGGACAAGTACTTATAAACTACTACTAATAGGCTAATCTACTTGAAAATCGTGGCTAGGGTAAGGCTATGTTGCTTAGTGCTGCTGGACCACGCATTTTGACGCTTCCTGACAGTAAACTTTGAGGATGTATTTGGCAATCAGTTCACATATAAATGGTAAC
Organism: Hystrix cristata; assembly: GCA_004026905.1. NCBI lineage: Eukaryota > Metazoa > Chordata > Mammalia > Rodentia > Hystricidae > Hystrix > Hystrix cristata. The sequence goes on from PVJO010014213.1 coordinate 9,739, forward strand.
CAATAAAAAATAGAATCAAAAATTAAAGAATTCAGGCTTCTCTTTCCCTGTAATGCTTGGTATTATTCATATAATGTTGGACATTATATCTATAGCAAATAAGAAAGTTATGGATATTACAGTACAATAGTTTTTATATGTATTTGACGATATCTCTATTGCTTCTCTCAACACCTAATAAGTCACACCTGTGTCAGCGTATTTCAGAACTAATACAAGTTTTTCAGTCAAAATAAATAGTCCTAAATGGTCTGACTTGTGAAAGTTCTAGAAATTGTAGAAAAAGCTGTAGCTAGTCATGGAAAACACACACACATGTACAAAATACAAATACAACTGAATAATTTATTATTCTACAAAAATGAGAGTTAATGTGCATTTTGAAGGAAATTTGTAAAAATCCATTCTTTGTAATGCTCGAGGCTAGTTTCTTCTACGGTAATCGGACAGCTTGCAGATCTCACAGCTAGTCAAACCAGCACTTCCAGGCACCTGTTTTACTATGTGTTTTTCATTATCTCACGATGTAGTAATGAAATATTTTCTATTTTAAGGGTTTATGCTTGCAATGAGTTAAGATCATGTTTCTCCCAGTCACTACAAATAATAACATTAAAAGTATGAATAATGATAAAAATTACGACATTTTAGATGTTAAACACTCTAGAGATTACTAGTGAAGGTCTCAGAATTTAAACAAGAACTTGATATAATTCTTACATTCCTGGCTGCTTATTAGCAGCCATCACTCCACAGCTTTCATATTAAACACTGGGTACTTGAAGACTTTAGTCGTTAATAAACTTTGCCCAGAGGACATTAGCAAGAGGCATGCATCAGGTGACCGCACTGTGCCTCTCAGGACAGCATGACTTGTCAGAGTGCGCAATAGGATTTCATGGACCTGTCTCAATCAAGTTAATTAGAGACATCTGCAGCACAAGGAGCAAGCCAAGCCAGCTCTGGCAGCTTATTTGCACCAAAAAGGTACAACTCATGTGGGAGGTAAGAGAGCTAGAATGACAAACAGATAGTAATCAGTAACATGAGCTGGCTCAGTCATCTGAGCATACTCAGCACTGAAATAAAGCTGGTAGGGCCCAGGGACGCAAATGTCGAGCTGATGAAAAGGCTGAAGGATATTTGAACAAACCTTTGATATTCTTAGCCCCTGCAGGAATCTCAACACTGTAAATGGAGCCCCTGACCCCTCCCCTCGGCACCTGCTTGAACTCTTCATTCACCTATACAATACCTCCTGGGGTTGCACTCACTCATTCCAAGGACCCTGATCACTGTTTTTTCACAAACAACTCTGCCCTCTTCTAAGATGTTGTTACTGATGGAGATCTAGTGTTGGAAGTTGTAACCTTTGTACAGCTGACATTGTTTGAAACTTTGCCTCTGGTACTTAACTCCACACAACTCAAAGCTTGGCTTTAGAAAGCCCGTCATTTTCAGTCACTGCATACCAGGCCTGGGGTTTATCGGACTGGCTCTACTGATGTTAGTGGAGTCTGGCTCTTTAAAATATTTTTGATTCATCTTCCTTGCTAAAGTTATTCTTAAATTCCCAGAAATGAAGGCAGACAGCTTCTTACGGATTCCACTGCTTCTGCTTTGACACACAAACCAACAAAAGTGATGTGTCTTCACAGATGACAATCACTCTGTTTTCTCTGGATTATTAGTAGGGATCCTGTCCTGTCTTAATGTCAGCTATAGTCTGCTGAGAAGACTGATAGGACTATGACCAAAGTCAAGAACTGTGGCTATGATAGATCCAATTTTCAAAGCAAAAATATAGGGAGCCAACGCTCTACAATTTGGGATGGAATGGATACCATACCGTGGCACAGTCTTCCACCCTCTAGTGTTCCAATTCAGTGTTCTAATTCATCAACAACCGGATGTTCATTTCACTTTAATATCCACATAGTTAATACAACACTGTCATGGTTTAGACCAGGTTGTAAACTGGTGGCCTATGATCCAACTTAAGCTCCATCTGTCTATATTTTAGCCAGCACAGTGTTTCAAAGTAAGCTGAAACAATATTTAGAGATATCATATATAGCACAAGTTTCCACCTCCTCTTGAAAAATAAGATCGGGCATCACTGGCTCCATATTCATCTTCCACGGAAATATTCTACCAGAACGGAGAAGCGCTTACCCCATATCTCATCGGTCTTCACTCATCCAGTCTGTACAGCAGGCCTGATTTTCTCAGTCGAGTATCTGCCTGACTGCATTAGCCATGTAAGCTTGCATGCCCTGCCAGAGAACCTTCGTCTTTGTCACTTCTCAGAGTTTGCCATGAAATCAATAATATTTTACAGATTGTCTTCCATTTTAAGAAATAGTCATCAGCACAGAACAGCCGGAATAGAGTTTTCAAGGATTTCAGACAGTCTGAATTCCAATTTCATATGTAAAAATTTCCCAGAGGATCAGAAACCCTTGTTGAGTTTTCCTCCAAGCATGACTAACACAATACAGGGAGATGCTGTCATGCAACTATGCATCTCCATGCCGACAATGAGAAATGGTTCAGTTGCAATGCACCCGTCTCTAGCACCCTAATGGCTTGGACCTGGTGGAGAGCATATCTACAGGCCACTAGCTTTGTGAAAAGATGCCAGACCTGTTGGACTGAGTATTGACTAAGAGACAGAACACCACTTCTACTTGTTAAATCTACGTTGCAATGAAAACTACTCATAATAGGTCACGATGTTCCAAAATGATACTGGTTGACCTCCCAGAGGTAAGAACAGTAAGAGACCACCAAGACCAAAGGCCAGGCAGAAGCATGAGTACCCAAGGCCATTCTAAGTGAATTCAGTAGGACAAATTATAGTGTCTCATGGCTGTCATTCATGGGTCATTAAATTTACATAAAAGTCCCTAATAGAATAGATTCTGTCCCGTTGTTAAAATAGTGTTTACACAATTTGAGGTTACTTCCTGATTCTACACATCATACTATCCTTTACTAAACAAACTTCTAGAACAAGATGCTTATTTGGCTAGGAAATGACTACACAATGAGCTATTAAAGAATGTATCCTCAAGTTACTACCTGTTGTGTTTGTAACATACTCCCCATTGAACAGAGGTGTCACCATAGCACGGTGAATAACAATCCTTTCTCTCCCTTGTAAGTTATACAGTATTAAATGTTAATAATTAATTTGTCATTGTGGATTAACACACATGAGCTTTTCGAGCAGGTACTGGGGCAACCTCACCCCACCTTGTGAGGTGGCTAATCATTTCATAGACTTCACACTTACCCAGCTATCAGTATCATTGACCTCAGCAAGCTAAGTGTGAAACAGCAGATGGTTTACAGTGCTTGATAATACTCTATGAAAATTTAGCACAGGAAACCATATTAGGGTTTTGGTAGGGAAGGGTCATTTGTGTGAACTTTCCAGGAAGCTCAAGAGAACAAAATGCCACTGCTGTCCACGTCAAAGATTTGGTGAGGATCCTGGGAGAAAAATGTCGAGAGATTCTAAGGCTTTCAGTCACACAATATTTTCAAAGTGCTTCAGAAGCTATTTTAAGACTTACACATCTTAGGATTGGTTCGTTGAGGGTATCCAAAATGTGATTAAATATTTGTATCAGCCCAAAGTGAGGGTCCTTTGGACTGATCTTCCTGAGATTCTGCCACTTCAGAGTGGCAAAATACCCAGGCCAAATGGTTCCTGGAGAAATGGGATACTGTTAATTAATATCAGTACTTCCTAGATCCTTTAAAAATGTTTAATGTCAAAATATTTTACAAGAGTGAATTTCAAACTGTGTTCATGTTTTTCACAGCACGGCACCTGTTTGAAATGGTGCAGTTTGAAAATCAATAAAACATGAGATGGAAGATGCCAGGTTGGCTTGAAATTTTTTAAAGAACTACACTCTTGAGAGCAAAACAGAGTACATAATACTTAGAATGGAAATATGTAAACCTTTATGAGTCTATATTTTCACAGACCCCATCATGAAGCAGAGATCCAGCACTGTTTGACTGATAAACAAAGCTATCAACGGCTTGCTTAGAGTTTCAGCACAGCCCATTCTATTCCTGCTGTTTTCCCCCTCTGGTTTAATTAACTATAAAGTAAATGAAAATGACCAGTTCAACGAGAGAATTTGAAGAGAATTTAGGAGCAAACAGTTCATTACTTTTCTATCAAGTCTAACTCCTAGAATTATAGGTATCAGGATTCTTTAAGTCTAAATCCCTATAGAAATGCGTTATTTTTATTCCATTTAACTGCATTTAAAATGTTTCACACACAAACATCTAAACTACATTGTTAGGTTGTACAACAGAAATATATTCCTTTCATGATTATTATATCCTAACTCCTTTATAAAATGATTTGATGTGGCTCACAAACAAGAATGAGACACAATGAAATCATTAGAACTTACACAGCCTAAAATATAAAAAGCCAAATATCAAGGGGATGGGAAATCGATGATGATGAGAAACTTCAAATCTTACATTTGCTGCTTAAGTGTCTCTTTATTGTGCGGGTTCTACTCTGGGTATTGCCAGGCTCTGCCAGTGAGCAGGGGAGGTTGTGTTGCAAATGAACACAAAACCAAGCTAAAAGAAAGTTTGGGGAGGTTGTTTTTAGTTTTCATTTTTATTTTTTGGTCAAGAATTGAAGGAGAACCAGGTGTGTTGGAACATGTCTGAAATTCCAGCCACTTGGGAAACTGAGGCAGGAAGATCACAAGCTCCAGGTCAGCAAGGACAATTTAGTGAGACTATCTAACAGTGAAATAAATAGGTCAATGTATATCTAAAAGATATTAAACAGAATAATGGAAGTTTTAAAATACAGAGATCTACGTACCTACCTTATCGCTTTCTCTTCCCCTAAAACAGATGAAATAACTTGTGCTCTTTTAAACTGAGTAATCCATAGAGTAATATCTGGAAAAACCCTTATCTTCCTGGATGGTTTACAGGTATAAATCCAAAACTAAAGATGCATGTGTGACTATAAAAAAGCAGACGGGGCATGTTGGAAAGGGCTTTCTTTATAGGAGGTATTACAGCCCTAGAACATTTTCTATATCACACTGTAATTATAAAAAAACTCTGGTGATTGTATTTATTACATGCACTTGTTTTTCAGGTGTCTTTTGCTGTTACAAAGAATAAGTCTTTCTTATCTCCCTACATAATCCTACTTTCTTTTGAGCAGGCCTGACAATAACAGCCAAGTCACAGGTGAAAGGGGTCTCAAGGTGTGGCTGTTACATTGCCTTGACTAAATTCTACCTGTACTGTTTCCTTTTAACAAGACAGTTCTTATGTATTTTTTTTAAAGTTAGGCGAAAGTAAACGTATTGAGGCTTTTAACTGTTTAGTAGTTTGTTTGCTAAATTATGCAAATCAACACACCCTAAATCAAACACATACCTTGTCTCAAGAGAATTCTCCTTGGTTTTGAAACCCACTTTAACAAGCTATCAATCAGAGGCTGATATTTAGAGGTAGCATAACTGATTGGTAGCAATGGGATTTCTGGCCATTTTTAGTGATAACCGCAGAAATACAGGAGCAGGTTTTCAAGCTTTAGGAAGGAAAAAGCCCAACAAAAACCCTGGCAGATACATAACACCATGATAGAAACACCACTCGTTATGTCATACCTAATAATCCGCATGTGTCTCATTGCACAGCTGTTTATGTTACACCTTGTTGCCAAAGATGCTCCTTGCTTCTCCTCCTGATCAGTGATTAACATGCACATCAAGCACAGTGGCCAGACCTCCATGGAAAGAAGAGTCAGGCACGCACGAGACACATGGACATAAAGACCTAGGTGGCTAATAGTCTCAACATTATTTAGGAATGTTTAGTTGCTTGCTCAAATTCATTTTCAACAAAGGGCCTATTTCCCCAAGGTGTGCGCTGTGTAATTAGCAGCAACAAACACTGCCCCTGCTCAGGTCAACCTATGGGATTAGTTACAAAGGTTTTGTAAATTTCAGAAGATATCTACGCAGATGTCAGGAAAACACATACACACACGCGTGCGCACACACACACACATACACACACAGCACAATGGATGCAGCCACAGGCATTAAGTAGTTTAGGATTTGTGAGACTCAGACAACCAATACATTTTATGGGGGAAGTCATAAAAGTCAGACAGGAAAAAATATATGGCATGAAAGTTGCAAACTTCTAGACAGCATGTAAAAAATGTTGAAAAGTGGCAGGGGCAAAGGAAGAAACATACCAACCAGAGCTCATCAGTCTTGATAAATAAGACAAGGTCACCTGAGTTTACTTCTGGACCCAGTAGAAGTCCCTTAGTATCTAATTATTTTTGTAAGCGGATTGAATTTTTTTCATCCTCCCATTTACTGTTGTCATTAGATTGGTTCATACTTCATTAGTCTGCTTTCTAAAATGAAATTTTTGTTTTATTTATGGAATTTTTATATTTCTCTAAGGCTGTTCCAAAAACACATAATTAAGCGATGCTAAACTTTCGATCAGAAAAGAACGCTGTACCCAAAGAGACACAAATACATGTTGACAATTCATATTGATGAAAAGAATAAAATTCAAGAAATTAATTTTAATTTGGATTTTAAAGTAATTCGTAAGTGATAGGGTCTGGGATGACATTTCAAATCAAAATTAAGGCTAATGATCTCATCTTAACAATGAATTACTCTAGTTTGCCAAAATTTGTTCACACTTGCTAAACAACACTGCTCATTTCTTAAAATGGTTATTAGTATTTAAAAGGTTGGAAATTTTCAATTCAGAAGTCAAAATATTGTCTTAGTTGCCAACAAAAATAATTAATAAAACACCTCTAACCCCAGGGTAAATATGTAAGCAAGTGCGCGGTAATGGATAATAAAAATAGCACTTCCTTCCACATCTGGTGCTAATTAAAATCTGATCAGAGGAATAATTGAGCAGTGCCCAGGCTACCCTTGATTTTTCTTGCAGGTTTCAGTTGTTCGACACAAATGCACTGACCTCAATAAATGAAAACACACTAAAGAAACTAAATTATAGCTACCCTTATTCAGGTCAACAAGTGATTTACTGTCACTATCGGTTTTAAGGTTACAGGAGACATGAACAAGAAGGCACCAGAAAAGTCTGTGAGACTTTCATTTAGAGACATCCTTTACACACACACACACACACACACACCCCTCCCTATGTAAAAATGCTAATTAAATGAAAGACTAATGTATTACAAAACCTATTTTTGACTGAGTGTGTTCCAGGCACACGGCTAAGACGTTTACAAGTAGTATGTGAATCCTTCACAGCACCCTGAAGTAGAATCATTATTGGCCTCCATCTTACAAATAAACAAATTGAGTTTCGTACATTCTGATTCCTGACCCATAGTCTTAACTTACTCCACTACCTTAATGGGAAAAAATACATACCAGTACATTTTGGAAAAACAATAAAATGGAAACAGGATTCCAGTGTGCATTACTTGCACTCTCTAAAAATACCCTTTCACAAAAAAAGAATAAAATCTCAAAGTTCAGTGGAAATACTGATTTAATTCTATCATGTGATAACTAAGTACTCTAAGTACCTGCTTCTAGTAGTTTAGAAAAATCACTGGAAAGTACAGAATACATATCCATATCCAAAATGCTCTGCAGATATCCTTCACATATACAAAGGTCTAGTTGAAACAGGAGCATATTACCACTATATATGATCGCTTAATGCTTGAATGAAAGAATTTTTCCATAAATAAATGTATTAGAATCTTTTACATTTTTATCTACTCAGCATTCACTGTTTCTATTTAAAATTAAATTCAATGGCATTTTGTGTCAACCTGCTACTTCTTGCTCAGTGAAGGAGAACAACAATGTATCCAAGATAGCATTTGCCTGTAAGAAACTGTTGAACGACAGAGACAAAAAAAAATACCAGCGGTACAGCATGGCAGAGTGTAAGAAAGACTTCAACTTTGTGAAAATGTAACATCAGCTACTGTAAAATAATGTCCTATGCTACATGGAATTCAACACTGATGCCGCCTGCTCTGTCCTCCCAAGTATTCTAGTGGGAGAAGTGTCCCATATACCAATGATGTGAATAGCTGGTTCCCTGTGGTAAGTGCATTTGGGCAAACAAAAATTTAAGGAAAGTTTCACACAGGCCTTGTCCGAAGAAGCCACAATTCAAGCAGAACCAAGAACAGACACACTGGGAAGATGGCTTGGGTGGGAGGAGACAGAGATGGGAGGGCGAGTGAGACACAAACCAGGACCAGATTGAAGGCAGCTTGGGGTGTTCCTCAACTGTCAGGAACATGCCCAGCTTTGGTACAGCAGGGAGTGATCACACGTTTTTCAATATATTCAGACTTGTGAGTGAAGGAAGTCATTCCAGTAGCGGAATTAGGAACAAACAAACAGACGTCGAGGAAAGCAGATCCCAGATTCTTGGAGTAAAGAGACTACCTGAGAGTTTACATAGCACAGGAGAGGGGGAAGCTGACCTCACAGAATGCAGACTGCTCAGAAGTGAGCAGAAAGGAAAACTCAGAAGAGACAAAAATCTGAATGAATTGAAGGAGGAAAGATAGCTTGAATGATAACAAATAGGAACAGGTACCTTAGGCAGACAAGAGAGATAGCCCTTGTGTCTGAGTAGTGGAGTGTGAGGGGCCATCTGTGCATCTGTGCATCTGTGCTCCCTACTACTGGGAGCCTCTGTTCTAGGATCTGGGGAGACATGAGAGGCATGCGCCAGGCAAAAGGAAGTTACAATCTCCTGCTGAGATGCAAAAGCCAGAAACAGACTGAGAGATATCCCACTGTGAAATGACAAAACTCCACGGTTGTCCTGTATTCAGGAGTTCAAGAAGGGGAAAGACAGGCAACGCATTGAATGCTAGGTGGGACGTGGTGACAGTCTGGCTCCATGAGACCTGAGGCCGATGGATATGGTATTGAGGATATCTCCTCTCACTCCCAACCGGCTTCACCACAGGGCCGGGCGGGGTCCACCGAGGGAGAACCAATAGCAAGTGTGCCTTGGGAAGGTAGATGGCACCCAGGCATGGTGGCAAACGCTTGTAATCCCAGAACTCTGGGAGGCAGAAGCAGAAGGATCGTAAGTTTGAGCCTGACCTGGGCAATTTAGTGACTGAGACCCCGTCTCAAAATTAAAATACAAAATAGGGTTGGGAATATAGCTCAGTGTGAAGACCCGGGATTCAATCCCCTGTACCACCAAAAATAAAATAAGATAAAGTAAATAAGAGGAGGACAAGTTGGAGTTTTTTGATGGTAGTAAAATGAAAAGAGAGAGATGGTATTTTGATACACTGTTCTCAGAGAATAGGAGAAAGTACTGACTCACTCTAACTAGGGGATCTGTCAGGGATGAGGATATCTCTTGTTTTCCACAATATACGCAGAGAAAGAAACAAAAAGCAGATAGTAGAGTCAGGGCAATAAAATGGTCTCATTACAACAGTTCTAAGCATTAGAAAACCCATTGCTTTTCATAACATTGTCCATACAATTTAAAGACAAATTTCTGAAAAAGATGAAATGTGCTGCATAAAAAATGCTTACCCTTATAGTTTAAGCAAAAATACTTACATATATCTCTTAAATGGAAAATAAACATTTACTCTAAATATTCAGTTTTAAGACAAAAAAAGCCCCAGTAACTGTCTTGTTGCTCTGAACCCACAGCCCCACTCTCACTCTGGGTGTTCTTAGCTGGCTCTGTGAAAAAGCTCTGGGTCTTGGGAAACAAATGACGGACGCATCTGCCTGGCCGGGCCTACCTGTGTCTGTAGCCACCAGACTGCTCTGAGAAGCAGCAGGAATTCCTCTGGGCCTTGTCGTGATATCATTTGCGCAATGTAGCCTATGATGGCAGAAAACGAAGCTGGTATTTATACAGGGTATTACAGAAGGACCCTCCTGTGCCAGGCTTAAGATGACAGAATGTCAGCCTCAGTCATCGACAGGCTTTGGTCTCCCTCTGTAACCTCTTTCTTTTTGGCTGCTCTTTTCATATATATATATATACATACGACGCTAACAGAAAAATAAATTGAAAAGAGCACTGAGGCAGAGTGTATTTCACGCACTAGTGCCAATGTTTCATATCTCATGAACCTCGGGAAAACAATTCGTAGAACTAATTAGTTTACAGTGTTTAAGCAGCTTGTTCCTAGTCTTTAATCTTCTTTATGTAATACTGTGAACAAAGCCATATTATCTTCTGATTTTTTTTATACAGTTTAACAAATATAATCTCCCTTTTCTTTCTAGAGATTACTTCATTTAGACATCAAACTATGTTGTTGTGCCCCCCGCTTCCCCAGGGAAAAGGGATATAAATAAATTGACATCTACTCACACAGGTCTCAATGGTCTACCAGATTCACCAGGCCCTAATCCTCTTTGTTGTCATGGAATCCACCTGGCTTAATTATATTTACAGTTTTCAACTATAACACACAGCATGCAGCTTTTCCACGAATTCTTCATATCTTCCTGAATCCTAGCTATAAGTCATACCCTGGTTACTGTCTCCTACCTGGATTCTGGATGATGATGGAAATACAGTATTAGGACCTTAAAGAAAAGAGTGCTGATAAATCTCTCTTAGGTACAAGAACATGACTCCAAAGAACTCATGATCAAATCAAATCCAGGTGAATGGAAACAGGTACACGAGTATACAAATTAGTTGGGGAGGAAAAGAAAGGAAGAAAACCAAATTTAGGGAAGTTTTACCTTAAGTATGACTCTTAAAAGATATTGAAACTTGGGGCTGGGGATTTAGCTCAGCCCTCAGTTCGATCCCCAGCACCAAAAAAAAAAAAAAAAAAAAAAAAAAAAAAAGATATTGAAACTTCTGTGCTTTTTTTATTCTTGTACATTTAGCAATTGCTAAATTGCTACAATGGACATTTTTGGTATACTTAGAAAAAAAACAGGCAAATGAAATCCAAGAACTGGTTAAGGCTCTTGTTGAAACAATTATTTTCATCTAGTAGGTGGCATAGCACACACATAATTGCTTGCACTACCAAGAATTTGAAGCAGAGTTATTCCCCAAGATAGACCCTTTTCAGGTGGCAGAAAACCCACCTCAGACTTTTATTCAGACATTTGAATCCACATTATGAAGAGAATTTTATGGTCTTGGTAAAACATGGTATTTATTCAGTGCAGAGTTTCATTCTGCTTGCCTGAGAACTGTTTGCCATCCCATGGTACCAATCTGCCTTTAGGTTCACTCTGTCCTTAATTGTCAAACAGATTCATGGTAACTCCTAATTAGTGCAAAACAGGTGACGCAGCTGTGACTGTGCAACTGCTCAACACCTTTAGCATCTCTATCAAGCTGAGCTCGGGAGCCCTCTGCTCTCTGCCAAGGTTAATGGTTTTGAGTCTTCCGAGAGTTATGGAGCAGGCACCCACGGTGAGGGAGGATGCTGGCTCTCCAAACCACTGCTCCTACTACTAATGGAGTCAGCCTAAGAAGCTGCCAGTTGCTAGCATGATAACACAAAAGAAATTCTACCCTCACTGCACAGCTTCCAAATCATGCTGTAGATCTGATTCGGAACTAACATGCAAAATGTGAATGGATCCAGTCCAACAAACATGGTGCGTATAGTCACTGGACTTAGAGGAAAACCAGGGAGGGTGGCATTAGATGGGCTCTTGAGAATTCTTCTGTGTTTAAGATTATGAAGTCCCGATCCCACAAACTATGTGTTTGCCCCAAGATTCTGCTGGAGAGCACCAGTACTGTGAGTGATACCACTAGGAAAAACAGCTCCTTTGCTTTTTAACTGAATGACCCCAGGCAAATTCATTAAATTGAATGATGGCAAAGAAGTGCCAGAGATAGTATACCTAATGCCTGGAGTATTCAGGGAGAGTAAGCAAGAGGCTGCGTGTTGTGCTACTCATGATTAATTTGCATTTGCATCTCATCCCTGAGAGGTGGAAGATGTTTGCAAGCAGGTACCGTTAATGGCCCAGTGGAAGTACAAATAGAAAGGAAATACATGTATAAAATAAAGGTGTCATGGAAAATTAAGAAGTGGAAAAATGAAAGATGGGAGAGAAGGAAGAAAAAGGAATTTTAGGAGAAATAGCATAATAATAGGGCAGTATTTTTTTAAAACAAGGAAAAGGGCAGAAAATAAAAATCTAAGAGGAGGGTTTGAATTTCTAATCCTGTCCCTTTTCTTTGAACATCTATTCAAATCCCTTTTCTGTTTCTCAATTCTGTCTGCACTATATGGCCCAATTTTAGCCCAGCTTCAACTTGCAGCAGTCCCAAGGTAGAAATGACTAGAAAAAAAAGAAAGCTCCTTCTTAGCTCTAAAGAATGAAAAACGTTAAAATGCAAATTCAGTGTAAAAAAAGAAAGCACGACTGTACATACACTTCACAGTAACAAATTCTCAGGCAGAAGTGGGAGACAGCAAGTAACCCCCTGAGGTGAGCTAGTATAATATAAGTGTTTCAAGTTTGCTGGATGACAGATAAACAGCTAACCCTGTTACTTACTGAACGAATTTCTCTCCTTTTTTTTTTCAAGGCAGAAAATGTGGTAGAATAGGTCCTCAGGAAAGACTGAATTGATCTGTTAGCTTTTTGTGTTGGGCCAGAAATAATTATTGCTATACATACTTCCTATGGATTATGTTCAAAAGCTACAGATACTCACTTATTCTGTCTTTATACTATAGGGAACTAATCTGAATCCAGGTTTGCTTCACTGACTCTCACTTATTTTAAAAGTCAGGCTTAGTAGGGAAGAAAAAGTCAAAGAGATTGACCAAAAAGGGATGAAATGTTCAGTCGGTAAGCAAACAGGGCTTCAGATAAAGCGCTCCGTGGGTCTCGACCTCACCTTCTGCGTATGAATTCATTTTGCAATATTCCTTTTTAACTCTAGATCTTTGTGTGCTTATTTTTGACAGAGGATGGCAATTGATTTGCTTTCTATTGAACCTCATCAACTAGATTCTGAACCGAGGATGGCATATTTAGATGCCCTTAAACTTTCAGATTCACCTTTAGAATGTGCCAAGGCAATGTCACATTCAGGGTAATGCTGTGCAATTCTTATTAGATTAGGACAAGAAATGAGGATCTCGTAGGCAAAATGACATTAAAGGCTTTACTGTAAAATAGAGTCCAACCTCAATTGACCCATTTTTACTTAAGTCAAACTCCAATAGTCTGAACTCACAAAAAAAAGGAAAAACAAATCAGAAGATTCCTGAGTGTGTGTGTAAAAGAGCACCTAGACTCTGAGGGGCAAAAATAACTGCCAAATTCAACCCGTGTGTTTTCATAAGCACTTATTCATTGTACTGGTTTTCCTTTAGAATCAGAATGGGTGAGGGATTGTTAAGGTTAAAAGATTTAGAAGATAGTATACTTCATCCTTGAGAATTCAGTATGTTTAGGTAGCTAGAGAAACAAGACACACTCATAAGAAAGAACTAGATGATAATTCTACAGAAATACATAATTAAACAGTAGAGGGTAGCTCAACTAATATACAGAAATCCTGAGGACATAAAAGAAGAACAGGCATTACAGTAACACACCGTGTCAACCCCTCCAATTCAGGGGCTCTTTGTTACAGTAGTACAACCTATGCTGTCCTGACTAATGTATACTAAGGCAAAGAAGACCTGGAAGAAGTAACTCTAAATGTGATTTTAAGATCTCTTCAATGTATTTCCTTTAGTCTCTTTCTGCCACAGGCTGGGAATATCACAACTCTCTGTCCTACCCGTCTCCACACCGCTCATTTGAATCCACTTCATTATTGCTTGGACATTCTAAAACTTACATCTATTTTAAATGGCAAGTGGATTTTCCTGACACAAAAGATAAAGAACAAACTCCACATAGAAGTTGAGGCTCATTGTGATCTGACTCTTTTTGTCCTGCTCCAGCACACTGAAACAGCCACATTCTGCTCTATGAATTACTACACACTGCTTCTGTCTGTAATGGTTTCCCCTCTCTTCCTTCTCTCCCTGGTGAACACCTAATCAACTTACGGTGAGATTCACTTCCTCTGTGATGCTTTGCCCTCCCCTCTGCTCCCCTCCCTTCTCCTCTCTTCTCCTGTCCTCTTCTCTCTTAGTATATAGTGCATTCTGTTACCACACACCGTTCCTTAAAAACAGTCTAGCTCCTCCCAAGAGATGCTGAGCTGCTCACAGCAGGGAATGGCATTTGTTTCCTCCAGAGTATTCAGCACAGTATCTGGCAAGCAGCTGGTATTTGAAGAAATAATGAATGAATAAGGAAGACTGTGTGGATGGAAGTATTTCATGATAGTATTAGGTGGAGAATAGTTAAGATAATGCCTAATTATAAAGAGGAGGGATTCTTCATTTGATCTAAAGGTGATAAGAAGTCCTTATAACTTCTTGAGCAGCAAAATGACATAAATTGTGTTGAGCTTTGTAGCCCTTTGTGACTTGAATGACAGCTATGTTTGTGCCAATTTTACTCCCCCTTTGACTCTAAAGCTCCTGGTAAGCAGGGGCTATATCTTAATCGTATTTGTATCCCCCACAGCAACAAGCACAGTGTTTGTATAACAGGTGCCAACAAATATCCACTGAATGTAATTGTATAAAGATTACTCCCTATGCTGCAAGGCGGGAGGGCTGGATAGGCCAGCTAGCAGACTGCTGTATTCTATCTAATGTCAGGTGGGAAAGGGATTTAAGGGGAAAATGCAGAAATAGTAATCCAAGACAGTCTAATAGCCAATTAGAAATGCTTTCAGATTCTCTCATATGAATTAATGTATGAGACTGGGATCCTGGAAAAATATGATGTACATTTGAAACAAATATTGAGAGGGACATTTTCTTTTTTCTAATGCGAGAGAGAGAAGTTCTGTGCTGGAGACACAGTGACAATGGTGTAAACAAGAGAAAATACACGATAGCTACAAGCAGCTAGAAAATGGAATTGCTATAAAAAATTTGGTCTCTACCTTGTGATTTCATAAAGCATTTCTTAAATTTTGGGGGGGAGTACTGGGGATCAAACTCAGGTCCTTGAGCTTCAAGGCAAGCACTCTAGCACTTGAGCTAAATCCCTGACTCTATAATGTATTTTTTAAATTTTGATCATTCATTCATTTATTTTCTATCTATAAATTACTTATATTGTGCCAAGCAATGTCGTTTCCAAATTTTATCCAGTGGTCCAATGGGATTTATTGTGTGTTTCACACTGACTTTATTTACTGACTTTCCAAAGTCAGAGATGATGAAGAGACACAGGAGTGACGCGTTTGCCTATATTTCTACTTTCGGTTTCCCAGCTATCTCTGGCTACTCACTGTCAGACAGGGTCTGGAAAAGCCCCTTCTGGTTGAACTTTTTAACACCATGCTTATGACCACAGACTTCTACAGGCATCTAATTAGTTTATAAATCCCAAGGCAAAAACACAACTCAACTCTAGTTTGACTGTGAGTCTCTGCTTTAGAACACACACACAGAGAACTAGTGAAATTATATGTGTAAAAGAAACATCAAGAATGCAAAAGAGAAAATTTCAAGGGATTGTCCAGAGCCTAGTGCACTTCATGGACCTAAGGTATAAATTTAGGATGGGCTGCTTCCCACAGTCCCTCAGCTGTGGTGCATGAATGAAACTCCAACCTTCTTGGGCAGCTTTCCCCGACTTTGGGAAATGGCCCAGCAACCAATCTGAGGATTCTGTTACCTCTCGCTGCCCGTCTGCATCGTGTAACTGCATGCGTGCACAGGTGTTCTGCCTCACCAGACCCAGACAGGCTGCTAACAGGGACACAGTGAGACGCTTCGCTCACACTACGCCTTCTCAGTGTACCTGTCTTTAACCTGGCCACCCACGCTTTGAGTTAAACAATTATTCTATATGCATGAAATGCAGGATGTTTTCAAAAAAATAATTATCATTACAAAGGAAGGCAAATCTTTCTTGCACCTTCACACCACATACTTAGGTGTGGGCCTGCCAGAGAGGAGGCACAGTGTTCTGCTCATCTTCTGGGACAAGACGGGTCTCAAATCCACTTCCCTTGGTAGGGGTGAGAAGACACTAACCATAGACCTGTGTCTGTCACTACACAGGAGAAGGATGTTGACAGCAGGAAAGAAATCTGGGTGTGCATAGTTGTGACCAGTGTATGACAGCAGATGCTTAAATTCTCCTTTACTTTCTAAGTAACCACTCAGTGGGGAAAAGAAATACAGTACCAATCTTACTTATGCAAACTCCAAACTGACATTATCTTCCTCATTCTGAAATTTATGGTATCTTGTAGTGATGTTACTTACTGTGCATTTGAAAAAAGAGATTTCATTAACTCTTTACTTGATAATCTTGAAATCCAGCTTCCAGGCAGCAAACTGGGCTTTATACCTGCTTAAACTTAACAGCACGTTTCATATCTATTCTCATTCAAGCTACATCTCGACAAAGAGTGATGTATGAATTAGGGAGCACATATGTTATCAGAATTCAGTTATAAAATGTTCAAGGGCTCTTGGCTTTGTCACATTTGGGCACAGGATACATGCTGGGTTTTCCCTGCTCTAGCCAAATGGCCTCCAGAGAAATGGTTGGGAGACAAGGAATTTTTAAGGCTTTCTACGTAAGTACATAACGAAAGTTGCCTCTTGAGAGAGGAACTAGATAGTTGAAAAATAGGAGGAGAGATACTTTTCACTGTATACTATCTTACAACTTTTAAATTTTGTACCCTGTGCATGTTTTACACACACACACACACACACACACACACACACACAATTTAACTTTAGAAAATAAAAGGGAGAGAACAAAAACTTCTCTAAATGTTTAAGGAAATCGGTGGCCTTGAAAAGCTACAGAAACTTCAAAACTAAATCCAATCTTTAAAAAGAAAAACAATATTCATGGTTGATTTTGTACAAATGCTTCAAAAGCTGTATCTCAAGCACCGCACAAGACACCGTTTGGAAGGAGTCATGTCACCTTTTTATTACTACTATTTCAGCCAGAAAAATCATTACCTACTACAATGTTACAAAAGTTAGAGTTTTAAAAAAATCATGTGTTTTCAAAGAAAAGTATGCTATTTTTTTCCCTCTCAGGTATTCCTGATAAATATTTGGCATTTCAGGTAAATAAATACTATTTTATTTATCTATTGGATCATCTTATTCTGCTATGACTCAGGAAGCTTCAGGAATGTGCTTTACCACATCATTTACTCTTGCTCCATAGGCTCCTAATCATAGAAAGAAGCCACCAGTTCATGATCCTCCAAGAACAAAATTAGGCTGAGGATATGTCAAGCCTCTCAATTTCACTCTGAAAGAAAATTAGCCTGAAGGCCTATTCTTGTGAGATTTTTCAACTAGAGAGCCAAAAAACTGCTAAAACATAATTATTTTAGATTTGAAGCCACCAGCTGGGGAAAACTACATATATCCTATTTGTTACTTAATGCCCCTCTGCAATAATTACTTTTATTTGTTCATTTTCTGGAGCCTACACAATAGTTTTGCCTTTATCTTTTACAACCACATACTTTTCAGTAAACAAGAGATAAAAGACCAATAAAACCTTTGTTCTCCCTCCCTTCAGCCAACCCTTCAGGCCTATTTTATCTCCCGAGTTGTTATCTGAAGTGAATTGCTGATAAGAAAAATTAAGACCCAGACTGAAAGTGTGAGGTAATCGCAGAGTGTTCCTCACGCCTTGTTTCTCTGTTCTGCCAATAGTCACCACATTCCAACCAGCCTGTGTGTGCAGGAAATAAAAGAAAGTTCCTTCAGTATAATGGCTCTGAGGCCTAAACTCCTACATAACAGGATTCTGGAGCATCACAATCATACATTTACACTGTAGTTATTTGAATTTGCAAACTGCTACATGGCAGGAGAACATTAACTTGTACTTTTAAAGAGACTTCATGAACGAACAGATGAACTTCAGTAACCACCTCCACAAACTTTATGATGAGCTAGCTGTAGGCCCTTCTTCCTAATTCTTTTGGCAAAAACTGGTGTATCTGACCTTCAGAATACTATCAATAATGTATATTTACTGAACATGGGCCTAGACCTATGTACTTTAATTCATTAAATCATTTAATATGTACAGCAAACCCTATGAGGGTTCATATGATTATTGTCCATGTTTTGTAGATGAAGGCAGAGGCACAGATAATAACCGAAGAGTAGACTGCTGGTTAGTACCAAGACTGGAACCCAGGCATTCTGACTTTAGAGTCTACATTCTCAACACGACTCTGCAAAGATATATTGTACTTCCCCAAAATGATCAGAAGTCATCATTAACGGTTCACCTCAATAACACTTTTTATGTTGCCACTGACTCAGGTATCAAGTATCCATAAACTCTTATCTATTAATACCAGTCATTTTTAATAAACTAGCTATTGACTCCCCATAATATACGAAGTCTTTTGTCAGATATTTGAGGAGAACATGAGGAAATATGACAAACAGCGCCTGTTCTCAAACACTGTGAAATTCTTTGGCCTCTCCGCTCCCCTAAAAAGGAATGTAAAGAAATGAAACAATGTCCTGAAACATCACATTTCCAATCATCCTTGGCAGTCAAGATCTTCCGGTACCGGTGCCCTTTGGTGTAAAATGGCTCTAGCTGGCTCTAGTGTTGACTGGACTGTTGGCCCAGTTCTCCCGGAGGTGACTTCCTGGGGCAGCCAGGCAGCAGGTTATCTCTGTCAGCAAAAGAGGAAGTGGGTCGCCTGTAGCACCACCCTGAGGCTAGATCCAGAAGAGGACCTCCTGACTACTTATCCATGTATCTGTTTTTCTCTCTCTTCTAACCTCAACCTAGTTATCCCACAACTAATTTTTAAAAATGCTCTACACAGCAGCTTTATGCCACAGACAAGACCGGAGGGTCTAGTTCACATTCGTTTCCGAGAGGTCACTTCTGCATTACTCCATCTCAGACTTTGGCCTCCAGGAGGGGATGTGACACAAGCCTGGCTCCCTGTCAGCCCCACCCTCCTGCTGTCACCAAGCCAGTTCTGTAGCAGATGACACAGACATGCATTTTGCTAGAAAATGTTGCAGACTCCGGCCGGAGGCAACAGAACTGCCTGGAGCTTTCCAAGCAATAGAGTGTATTTAGAGAATAACTACAGTCTCCCTAAGTGCATGGCCCATTACCAGGGAGGAACACGCTGAAGCAGAAACCTGTATCAGCAAACCCACTACAAAATCCAGATGAGGGAGGGCTTTGGGCTTCTCCTCCTCACACCGGGCCACCATCTCTCCTGCTGAGATGAAGTAGTTTTCAAAAAGCACAAAGTAGACACTTCATGTGGTTGGTTGCTAGGAGCACGTCATTTCCCATTTTGAGTCGGCTTCTGCTAAACTCCGGGAAACAAAGTCCCCTGGGCTCCTTTGGCATGGCTCACTGCCTGTGCTGCCCCCGACCAGCTCTCCCACTGGCCCAAAGTCGGCTCCTGTAGTTTCAGAACTAGTTCCCTGAGGTTGCTTCCATTTATTAACACGGTTTGTACTGAGAAGCCAGTTAGTGAGCTGCCTTAAGTGGAAGTGGATTATGGGCTTAGGAGCAAAGCATCAGTGTGAGTAGCATTTCTGTCTGTAGCAATGGGCACCATTGCTCTCATCAAAGAATTATTGCCTGTCATGAGGGTAAATAAATCCATCTACTCACTTTTCCTAACTCGTTTACAGGAACAAGTCCACCTTGTTTTGTCTTGAAAACGGAAATGTAAGGAAAGGTTCAGACAGAGTTCCAAGGAAGGAAGATATGGTGTTACTGTGCTGGCGTGAAACTCCTGCTTTTGTTAACCACGCCTGGGATGGCAAAGGACCCTCATGTGTTTCTGGAAAAAATAATAGTCATAAAAAGATACTTTGCCTAGACATAAAAAATATGAAAATTTGTTTGAATGGTAAAAACTCTGGAATGTGGTGGGATCTGATTAAATGGGAACCTATCGTCTGCATCAGCTAAAGCTTTAAGGAAGGTATACGCTATATATTTCTTTGGTGTCTGTAGTTCACAGGCCACCCAGAGAGCATCAGGAGACAGAAGGAACCTCTTCAGTTTCTCCCAGTTCAGTGGGCCTCAGCAGCACCCACTAATTAGGGACAGGACACAGTGCAAAATGAAAATGCAGGATGCTTTGCTCAAAAAGCAAGGGGGGAAAAACAGTCATCGACAACACTAAAACTGTTTTTTTGTTGTTGTTGTTGTTGTTGTTTTCTTCCATGGTCCTCATTTTTTTTAAATTTGCTATTTAGTTTTGTTGAAGAAAATCTAAACTATTTAATTATTAGCATGAATTTTACCATTCATCTGTATAGGGTACAAAGACAATTTAAATGCAAATACAAGAGTGTTTAGCTTCTACATGAAATTACCAAAACGAGGGGCTGGGGATTTAGCTCAGTGATTAGAGTGCTTGCCTTGTAAGCACAAGGGCCTCAGTTCAATCCCTGGCACCACAAAAAAAAAAAAAAAAAAAAAAAAAGAAATTACCAAAATGATACAACCTTTATTTTCTAGCTTGAACATGTATATTTAATTCATTTTTAGTGGGACAGTGATAATACTGCACAGAACCAACTCAACTCACACATTTTACTTCCTTATCCATCCATATTCTGACAACTTTCTATAGAAATAGGCAGTTTCTATAACATGCTAACTTTGTACTTTAGCTGGCATCTCACACACATCATAGTCCTCCAGAATAGAGCATTTCAAACACGGAGCATATCTCAAATATGATATGCAAATTGTGCCTCAAATATGACAAGTGTATCTCAAATATATGCAAACATGCTTATTAATCATCTCACCTCGGATCACATGAAGCTCTATCTACAGAACACTAGTTCTAAGATAAAATGAAGACTTTCGAGACAGTGGAAGGAGAACCTTAAACAAAGTACAGGGTCCTTCTAAGCTCCAGAACCTGCGTTATTGCACTGGTCACACACCATGACACTAGCCCTGTATCTCAGACTTCTGGCCATTGTTATAAGAGGGTCTACTCTTGAATACCAAGTCACAAAGTCTTCCAGGAACTTAGGTTTGATGCCAATGAAACAGGTTGTGGTAAAGTTGTGCTGGGCATACAACATACAGCCATTACCTTGTAAATTACCTATACAAGGTTGTATCGTTTGATGCATAATTATATAATGTCCTCATTAAGGAGGCTCCCAGTGTGCCTTGCTGCTGGCCCAGGAGACAATTCAGACAGACAGACAGACAGGCAAGACAGACAGACAGAGATGGTAGTCAAAGAAATGTTTGATTTACTGTGAGCTCCTCTTCCCCCTGGAAATGCAGACCAACACCTGCTTCGCTGTTTTCTGTTTTCAGTAGGCCGCCACCAAACACCAAGCAAGAAGATTTGGTTTGTCATTCTAAACTAAAAAGTATGTACTAAAAATATATAGGAAGGTATCAAAACAACAGAAAGCAACAAACAATGAACGATATTATAAGAATTCAAGAGACAGTAAAATGTAACCTAAATACTACATAAATTCCCTACAAATGAAATCAGTAAAGCTACCCTGATATGATCACTGCCAAGGATGCATTTTCTTTTTTTTTTTTTTTCCCTTTTGGTCTCTGAATAACAGTGAGTTACAACCAATGTGAATTAAGAAGCCCACATCATCGGCCAACAGCTGGAATTCAGCAACTATTCAGTTAATTCACCTTTACTGCTTATTATTCTATCAGTTCTTGTTTGTGCTTTTTTATTCAAAGTAATTTTCCCTGCACACACCCTACCAAACATGATTTTTGCAAGTTGTAGCCAAAGAATTCTTGCATTTCACTCCTAGGGCTGTTACTGTTTTGTTTCGAAACAAAACCATACTGACACTGGATTTAAAAGAAACGTAACAAAGTCAGCAATGAAAGCCGCAAACTGACTAGTGTTGGCTTACAGGGCTACAGAGATACAGGTATTAGCCAACATCTAAATAAAAACAAAGCTTCTTTTGATGTTTTAATTAGAGCCACAGTTAGTATGATTGTTATTTTCCCTAAACAATTCTTCCCTTCCTTGCTTTAGGGAGGAATTTTTACTCTACCACTTTATTGCACTAGTGAATAAATGAGATCTCAGGGTACCAGGAAGAAAAAAAATTACCAATACAAATGCATCAGGTGCAAATTACTAAGGTAAATAGGCCCTCGGAGACTGTAAAACTGGCAATACCAACCGGAATGTCTGAGAGGGGCCAGCAGGAAAAAGACCATGGTGGGTCATGGTCCTAGTTCTGTTGCGTTCTGTGTGTTTCAGACCAGAACATTCATTCTGTGGCCAGAGGAAAGAAGCGCACAACACAAGGCAGTTGTTACTTGGCATTGACAATATTCTAACTAAAGCTTTGGTTACAGCCTTCCTCTCCTCTCTTTTTAATTATCCCAAATGTCACTCTTGGGTATTGTCTCTTAAACCTGATCTTTCATCCTAGGAGACCACTGCAATATAATCTCCACATATAAGTTGATCACTAGTAATTACTTCTTTTTCAGGACTTTGCTTATCATCTGCAATAAGGCAAAACTAACACAAATGTATCAAAAGTAACTGATCTGTAGGGCATGAAGGTTGATCATTTATACTTTCCCTACAATTCAAGAATTTATTCCCTAAAGAACACGTTTGTGGCTTTGCATTTCTTTTTATCATAGCTCTTTATTGCAAAGTCTTTCTTGTCCTCTAGTAATTTTGCTAATGTCAGCATAGGCCTCCTGCAAGCTTCAAGGTAGAGACCTATCACATACCCACCTCTCCCAAAGTGCTGCAAAATTTACTCACCTGAATTGGGTATTTTTTTCCCCTAGACAAAATGATAGAAGGCTCTCTATTAGGCTGGCCTTGCTTCTGTCCAGCACTCTCCAGGTAAGGTACACCTTACCTTTTTCTAAGTCTACCCCGAACGCACACTCATTAATCTCATGTATTTCCTTTTTGTGTGTCGTCGAAGAACATGCCCCTTAAAAATTAGCCTTCTCCACACTGACTGGAACATGAAACAATGTAGGCAACTGAAAATACGCTCAAACATCATAAGAGGGCTTTTTTACTCAACGGAGGTCCTTCAGGGATATTTCCTTTGTTTTAATCACCCCGACCCTATTTTTAAATAGCAAGAACAAGAGAATCATTCTTTTAAATACATACACACATACATAGATCCACACACACACACACACAGGATGTGTTTCCTGTGAATGTTTCAATCAGGATTACTCATCCCGGAGCCTACGGGAAGAAATCTGTGAACCGGCAGGAGGCGTGACAGTTCCCAGTTCTCGCTATTTCTTCACACCGGCATGGTCCTGGTTTTATGTTTCCTGTTTTGGAGGACTCGTCAGGATAGGTAAGGAGATACTCTGTACATAATATAAACTCAGATGCAAACAACTTCTACAAGGCTTGTAAGGTGTACTTATCAAGTATCATTTCCTAAAGGCCGGAGACCCTTGATAAAACTATTTGAATAGGTTAAACCTAATTCTAGAGACTAACTCAATTATATGATTTACAAATGTCTATTTAAAAATATCCTATTTCTCATTCAGGATGCTTCCTATCACCTGCAAAATATCAAGTATATAATCAATAAAATACAGCTCCTATTTTTAAGCAAGTTTCTTACTCTCTTTGTGTAACAGTTGTTACATGATTTGGTGATGATCTGCAGTTTTAAATATATGCTGTTATATCAGAGATGACATGAAAGTGCAAATATTATAGCTTATTAAACCAGACTCTCTTTTATCGGTTTGGTGACAAGGAATCAAATTGCCCTGATTAGTGAAGAAATTTGCAGAAACTATTTTCTCATTCAAGATTAGTGATTTTAATTCTTTAAAAAAAATTTCAGGGGCTGGGGATTTAGCTCAGTGATTAGAGTGCTTGCCTTGCAAGCACAAGGCCCTGAGTTTGATCCTCAACACCACAAAAAAAAAAAAAAAAAATTCAGTGCTCTATTTTGCACAGCCACTTACTATATGTCTGAAAAACTTAAAATTGTAGTAATACTTTAATACAGTCATTATTGAGTAAAATTCAAAATAAACACTGTCAACTACATTTCTGTTGTGCTATTTTAACACTCACTTCACTGAATCTTCAATGACTTTCATAATCTGAATAAAGAAGGCTGATTTTACATGTGAGAGAAAGAGAAAGAGGGAAATGCCCTGTTCTAATCCATGCCATTTAAAACACAGGTCATAAAGTCAAAATGATAGGTGGCACAAGGTGAAAAAATCCTGTGAGGTTTTATCAAATTTAAACTCTTTCTTGCCTTAAATCAAAGTACTAGAGCCATGATACAATTGTGAAACACCTCCAACCTCTCCCCAAAAGATGCTCTCCATGAGAAAAATCCCATCTATCCGATGGTTTTCTAAGAAGGACCTCGGGCATTTCCTACAGTTAATTACACCAACGTGCAGCTGTTAGCACTGAGGAGTGTTCCTTTTCAACCAATGTAGGGCGGAAACCAATCCTCTCACTTCACTGATCTAATTCCGGTTTTCAAGCACCCTGGCAACCCACTGCCTCCTTCCCATCCCTTCCCTTCCCTCTCCAGTTCTCTTAGAAAATGAGATGAAGCAAATTTATGTTCTTTTTCATCCATTTCCCCTCGTGCCTCGCTGCAACAGGGAACTGCTATCTCTGTTGCGTTTAGACTGGTCTCATCTTAGCCATGAGCTAACATGATCATCATCATTTAGAAAGAACCCTCAGCATGCCGCAGTCAGCATGGAAACTGTTCCCCAACATTCCGAATGCACCTAGCACATCTTCCCCATCTGATCCAAATAAACCGGCGATCATTTTAGTGGAGGAAGCAGTGCTTTAAAGAATTGCGATCCTGACACTGCAGAGGGCTTCGCGTTACATTTCAAGGCACAGCTGTATCCTGTTGTTTCGTCTGTGGGGCTTTTGACAGCACATAGCTATAACTGCTGAGAAGCATGTACACAGAGTTGATGTATATACACAGACATACATACTCGGCATGCGCAAAGGAGAGCATGGCTGCGCTCTAAGTGTATCAAACTATGACTTCTAAATTCCTTTCCATCAAATGCCAGGAGAGGCACTTGATAAATGGGCCCTAGGAGAGCACTTCTCATTGCCTCAGGACGGAATGAGTTGCAGGCATACGACACTCCATCAATACAGAGAGCTGGCAGATTGAAAGGCAGGAAGGACTATCCCTGATCCGGTGCATCTGCTTACAAATAGCAGCCGCGCTTCAACCCTCTTCCCATTCATCGCCTACAGAAACCTCTCCTTGGAGAGGCATGCCAGTCAACAGATGGTCTCTGGCTAAGGTGTAATCAGGAGCAGCTTGCTAAATTTACCCAAAACAAATAGAATTACAGGCTTTTGCTCCAGTCTGAAATTGAATTGAGAACTTGGGTGGTGGATAATGGAAGCTAAAACGGAAGAGCTCAGAATGTATCGCTGCACATTGGGAAAGAACCGGCAGAGAGAGGTCTCTGCTGTGAACTCCACTATTTACTACCAGGTCATCTGTTTCCAACAATCTTGTCTACCATGCAGCATTGTTTTCCCTCACTCTCAAAGCCTCCTGAATTAGGAAAACTTTCACCAGTGAATGAAATCACCGGCCTTTATCAGACCAGACACATAATGAACAAAATGCTATTCAGTATTTTGAATACGGTTTGCCTGGTTACACCACCTTCACTTAATGTTCACTGCAAAATGTCAATCGTCTTAACCATCCTGCTTTTATGAGGAATAGTTTTTAAGTCCACTAAAACTCTGTCATTCAAAAGAGAAGAGTCATTAAGGGTTCTGAATGATCTCGATCTTCCAAGCACTGATGTTCTTGTGTCTATGCCCAGAATGTCTCGCTGTTTTGAATTAAGCATTGTGTAGAATAATGGCAACATAAAGTCTTAGGAATTGCCTGAAAAAAAGTCAGCATAAGATAAAATCATTTAACCTATGTCTTGGTTTCACTGCATACAGAGTAAGAACTGTGCCACCCATGCAAATCACTGTATAAGAAAGCAGTAAAAGTCAATGAGGCAAAATGTGTAAAAGCATTTAAGTTCCAAAGAGATAAGTTCTTGAAGGATACGGCCATTTATAAGCCAAACTATCAGCAGTCACTCTAAAATTATCTGTATGATCATTAATATTACTTATTACTAAAGAAATTGTTTACCATTTAGAACCATTTTTAAAAAACTGAATATCCAGTAACATTTTACTGTCTTAAAATCTTATTTGGAAATAAAAAGATGTGTATTTCGTGCATATTTTAGATCACTCAGATTCGCCATGCAGAACTTGTGACACATAAAACAGTATGAATTAAATTAGCTGCCCTTATATTAATAATCAGACAATTCTCCTCATTCTTCATGATTTAAAAGTCACATCACAGAAAATTTTATTGTCAAACATCAGTTACATGAAAAGTGTTTGGACAACTTTCGGGTTTCTTCCAACATTTTTGTATTAAGGAATTCTCTGCCATGCAGAAGAGGAACCATCCCCAAAGAAAGGTCTTCCTCGTGGTAGGAGGAAAGT
This sequence comes from Hystrix cristata, assembly GCA_004026905.1. Taxonomy (NCBI): domain Eukaryota; kingdom Metazoa; phylum Chordata; class Mammalia; order Rodentia; family Hystricidae; genus Hystrix; species Hystrix cristata. The sequence continues at coordinate 36,439 of PVJO010014213.1, forward strand.
ATTCAGGGAGGGGGTATTTTTTAAATTATCTGAAAAGGAGTTTCCTTCTTAAGGTTTGAAGTACAAAATGACAAAAATTGAAATATATTTTAACAGCATTATTTTTTAAAGTGACAAGTTTGAAATGAAACTGGCATTTCTGTTAAATGGATGCTATTAAATGAATGAAAACGTGCCCTTCCATTTCAGATAGATACATTTTTAGTGATGTAGTACAAAAATGAACTAGAACATAGACCCACCTTACTAAAATATGCATCTTCTATAGAGAGAATTTTAACGGCTACCTCCTCTTACCTTCTCATACACAGATAGAAAATGAGTTCTGAAAGTAAAAATAATATACATGCTTATAGGAAGAAACATTTTGAGTAGCAGAATTATCAAATGAAAAGAGCACAGATACAGATAACTAATTACTAGCTTACCCTGGATGAATCATTTAACTGCTCTGTGATTCAGTTTACCCATCTGTAACATCAATGGAACAGCCTCCGCTACCTATCCCCAAGACATTTGGTAAGAGAACACGAAAAAGTATTACTGAAGCTCAGACATCAAGCCTAAAATGTCTAGCACATACTTGTGGAAGTATGATTATAAAGATTTTCATTACTATTCTTGTGGAATCCAAATTTTAATCTTTATGTATAACTCTCACCATTTTATTTTTAAATGCATCAAAAATATAGTTATAACAGAAAAATACCATACAACTAACAGTAAAACTATGGCTCTATAATATTGTCATATTTACTATTCGATTTTTTGCTTTAATATGCCATACAATGCATTAAAAAAGTAGTCTTTGTTTAGATGTCTCTACCATGAAATTTGTTCTAAAAAATGACTGTGGCATTAATAATAAGAGACAACCTCAAAGAGAAAGCACCTAACAAGGAGTTGGCAACAACCTCAACTCAAGACAAAAAAGCTATGAATTTTAAGATGAGGAACCTGCTATACGGTAAGCAAATATTCGTGAATTATAATCTGTGAAGGAGTGGGCACTGCACAACTGAGAAAAGATGGTGTTCGTTATATGATAGGCAATTGTAAGTAAAACCAAATGACTTAAAGGATGTAAGAGAACTTCACGGCATCCCCGTGTTATTCACTTTATATAGATTTCATTAGAGAAGAAACTGAATCCTACACAAAGGGTATGAAACTCCAACGTGCATTGTCTACTACGTACTGATTCTCCATGAAACAAATCTGCAAACACCGCCTAGGGCATGTGGCATGGGAAATCTGGGCAGCTGGAAATCACAGCACACAAGGAATTTCAGGTCACTGATTTCACAATTGGAAAATTTTCCCAAGTAACTGAAAAAAAGAACCCAACACATTATATCATTCATGCAGTCTGCCCTCCCCACACCCCTACATACCTCCCGTACCCCCTAAAAGCTAGCACGTCATTGAGAGATATCATTAGGAAAAGTATGTTTCTGTAATAGCAAAGAATATGAATAAAAACTATGCGATTGGTAGAAATGTTCACTATTCATTAAATATTCACTGAGCACCACATAAGTACACTGACGGCACCATGACAATCAATAGCAGGAAAGATAAAAAGAACTAACAAGTATTGAGCATTGGCTGTTCTAAATTCCTTAATATCTCCTCCTTCTCTCTCTCATATGTAATAATAATAATTGTAATCATTGTCACTTTCCATTTGAGAAAACTGATTAAGCTGCCCAAATTAACAGCACCAGCAAGTGGCAGAACCAAGCTTTGAAGCCACTACACTGTGCCACCCTAAGTAGGACCACAAGGAGGCACAGGAAACGCTCCTCTGTCTTTGGCACTCATGTTTTACTACAGCAGCTGGCCCAGCCTGAAGAACTCTTGGCAGCTCCAGGAAGCATTCCCAGATTTCCCTCAGGAGCAGCTGTCTGCTTCCTCCCTGCTTCTTCAAAGTATCTTACATATATTTCACCCTTTGTACTTACAGGTAGGCTCTAATTATTTACCTACACGATTACCCTTTCTCTCTGTGGAGCTGGCCCAGAATCCACACACCTGTAAGTATCCAATAGGATTAGTAAATAGAAGATTAACCCGCCCTTAGAACCTTGTAATTCGGTTGGAGAAATAGACCTACTGGTATAAATGTCTGCATCTGATTGGTATATTGGTACAAATCTATTGGTATAAATGTTTGTATCTGGCAATGACAAACAAAAATAAGGGCTATGTTAACATAAGTTGCTCAGTTATGGACTGGAGTAAAGGTAGGGCTGGAACCTCACTTGGTCTGGCTTTAAAGGCTGAGACTGAGTCAGGTGGTTGAAGAAAAGGAGAGACAGTCTGGGGGCAGAAGAGCTTGAGGTAGCTCAGAGGAAGGACCATCTGAGGTACGTCTGGTGGGAGGGGGAGACACATTAATGAAAAGCTACCGAGCCTCCAACGTATCCTTTGGTCACTAGAGACTTTTGAGTATGAGAACAACATGACCAGAGAAGAGCAAGACTGGACAAAAATATTTTTGGTTGCAGGAAAGACAAAGACGAATAAGGAAAATTACATAAAATTACAGTTTTGACAGGTAAAATCTACTCAGAGTCCTCCTTTAGTATCATAAAAGGCAGGTGAAACATTTACCACCCATGAAATATCCTAATTTCTCCAACAAGCGAATTACAACCAATACTTTTAATATAAGTAAAAGTCATTTAACTTTTATCACTGCTTTAGGATCCCATGAGCTAAAGATCCAGAAATACTGCCACCACACTCAACAGTAAGAATCTCAATTTTGGAAAATGAAATACAGAAGATGAAATAAGGAAGAAACTCATAAAAATAAGCACAGATTTGTTTGTGAAAGTTGGAAAGGGAGCTATTATTCTTACGTAATATGAACTGTAAAAAGAAAATACAACATTTATTTGAAAACAAATTAGGTAATACATGAGCAATATGTAATAGATATTCACAGTAATCTAATCCCACAACATTTTACAGGTGAGAAGAATGGGGAGGGCCCAAGAAGTTATGCACCTAGCCCCAGATCACACAGAAAGTGGCCATTATAATACAGGTTGTACATCTTCTAACTGTACTACTCTTGTCTCTGTTATCTTTCATCAGTTTAAATGAGACTACATGAGAGAAAAGAATTCCTACTGTGTTCTGGCACAATATTTAACTCTTTAATAATACTTGTATGAATTTAAACAATAGGGCTAATGAGATTAGACTATTCATTCCATTAGCAGCCTCTATTAATTAAGAACGTAATAACCAAACAATGTGGGGATAGAGGAAGGGTGTAACATACACACCAGATTTTGAAGACTTCATTAAGAAATGCAAAACATCTCATTAAAACTTTAAATTGATTACATGGTGAAATGATAATATTTTAGATTTAATGAATTAAAGTTCAAATTAATTTCACTGGCATTGTCGATTTTTTTTATTTTACTTTTAAAATTGCAGGTACTATGAAACTTAAACTATGTGACTGACATTACATTTCTGTTGGACCATACTGTTCTGGCGATTGAGCAATGAGTTGAACAGGTAATAGGCTGTGGGCTCTGGCATGTTCCAAGAAGACCAGGAAAGGAGACAAAGTGAAATCTAACCATTACAGAGATAAGGATCTGGAGAGAAAAGAAGACTAGTCTTCAGGGTATTATGCTATCTCAAAGGAAAAAATGTGGGGAGTTACCCATGAGAAAGGAATCTCTCCATCGCCTTTGAAACCTCACAACATGATGCCTTGGGCAAATCAGGTCTCCTGTCTCCTCCTACTAAACCAAACTAGCAGTTTATCCTTCTGTTTGTTCTCTGCGGAACTTGGAGCCAAGTGAAGTGCAGATGGATAACTTCTCAGAATAGAACTGAAATGATGCCAGTCTTTATGTTAGAATAGCATCCGCCCTCAGTGACCACACTTACCATGTGAACATCAGAGGTTCTCATAGCGAGGCCATCACATTATAGAAAGAGCACTCTAGATACTGTATACTTAGCCTATGTGACTGTGCGCGTGTACAACACACAGAGAAACACACTATCTGTACAGAATTCTTTAGTGTTAAGCATTATTTCTATACATGCCTTCTGTTACACCGTTTCTTTAATCTCTCAATTTGCCTTTAAAATATAAATGAGGACCGCATCTATATGTGCCAATCTCAAATATATGAACTGTAGGCAAATTTTCGTAATCTTCATGGTTATTTACCTAGTAAAACTTGAAATGTCAAGGTCAATTCTGCCATTTTCTAATCCTCTTTGGTTACTGAGATAGAGCAATAGCTTTAATAGGCTATATTCTTCTCAACACTAAGGGTTAATAAGTTAAAATCAACATTATTATCAAACAGAAAATAGTATCCTAAACAGCTATAACACAAGTACACCCAATGAATAAATCTGATTTTAATGAGAAAAAAAAGTTCTAGAAATCCACTTAAAAGTACTTGAATATTTAATTTTAATAATTTATGTTTTCATAACCAGTGTTATTTAGATTTTAAGCTTAAATTATTTCAAACATTTCATTTCATCATTTATTCATTTATTTTTGTAGCATTTCTTTATTATATGTAATTAGTCTGATATTTATACTTTCGTAATTAAATAGATATTTTAAGTATTCTGGTTTCAATTACCAAGAACAAATAAACTTCAAGGGTTTTTTATTGTATTTGGATAAAGTGCTATTCTTATAAATTTATAGGATGACTTTCCTCTTGAGCTAATTAGAATGTGTATCATTTACTTAACAAAGTTAACTAACATGATATGTTAGTCTTTAACAAATTTTCTTACATCCCTTTAAAAAATAAGAGCTGATGTCTTCAGACTCCTCTTCATAAACTGAAACAACTATTTGTTGCTTTCATCTAAAAGAACCAATATTAAAGAACAAATAGGGATGTCAACTTTCTATATTCATTAAAAATATATTTATATGAATGGTTGCTAGTGATTTTAAAATGTAAATTGAGAAACACTAGAATATGGTCTTCATGAGAGCAGAAATTTTTGCCTACCATATATATCCATTGCTATATCTCTAGAACCCAGAAGAGTCCTTGACACATAGAACATACTCAATAAATAAGCACATAATAGATGCTCAGAATATATATGATTAAAACCAAACAATTCACGGTAATGATGAGGTCATAAGTTATTAACAATATGCTAGATGATTACCATCTCATTGTGTGCTAAAATGTAAGCACTTTAAATACGACCCCAGAATTACTTAAGTGTTAATGATAGTAGGTGCTTAATAATTTTTTCGAATAAGTAGAAGATGAAATAAACCGCAAAGACTGGGTCAGAGTTTAGAACATGTGTCAGGAAATGCTACACACCAGAACTGACCAGTCTTCTTATGAACTTCCTGGATGCTAGTCTTAACAGATTTCACAGACGTGATCTGTTTCTCCAAAGTTACACATTGAAACTAGGATGACAAAGAGTCACCCACTCATGATTTAGTGAGAACCAGGAATCTTTTCTTGAGTTACAATACTCTCAGGTACAAAGAATCTGAAACCACACAGTTAATTCAACCATGTGGGTTAAATGCTCATCACACTGGTTATGTAATTATTTCAATATAGTTGCATGACTGGTATAATTCTCTCACCAAGTTTGAAAACATGATGAGTTCAAGGACATTTGCATACTGATTTTAAAAAGTAAATGATATTTTGCAAAATACACTGGCTTTTCAACAATGCTATATTTTACTGTGGTGATGTGTACATCTCCACTTACAAAGTGCTAAGAAAATCAGCCGGAGATTCTTAAAAAATGCAAAATTCCTTTAATTTAAACTTTAAATTAAGTTGTCCTAAACTATCTAACAACATAAGTGTAAATTTACCCTAACCAATAAATTCGATAAATTTATCGAAACTATTAAAACAAATAAAAAAAAACAGTTGTTATCTATCAATACATACACATACTATTTTTCTTTATTAAAAAAACCTGGAAGTGACTAATAATTTGCACAATGAACATGTTATTTGTAGACCTGGGTTGTTCAAAGGGCAAAGAAGCAATGTAGATAGACCCATTCACAATGCACTCTCCAAAATTTTCATTAGCTTACATCCTAGTGAGACTTCACAAAATTTTCATCTGAAAAGATCTATGTACTTTTCTTAAGATCTCGCTCACAAAACACCCAAAAGGTGCATTTTGAGAAAATGAAGGAAATGCCATGATGCTATCTATGGTTGCTGCAACCCTTGTTTTACTTTCTTTTGTAAGAAGTAGAAAGTTAAAGGAGACTTCAAATGGTGGGCAGATGTAAATGGCATTTGGCTGAAAAGACATAAAGCAGCATTCAACAAGGAAGTCCCACCCCACCAAGCCTGTATAAGCCTCACTCCAACTCTGTTGTAGGTGAAGACATCAGCTGTCAATCAATCCTCTGTCAGTGTTTAAAGAACCCCAAGTAGGCTTCCCCATAGGGTGTAAATTGCTCCAACAGTCTAGGTAGCAGCAACTGATTTGCAAGTAGTGAATAATAGGTCTCTTCTTCAAGTATCCTGCAGTCGATATTCTTGCCTGTTTTCTACCTTCTCTAGAAGTTTAAAGGTCTTGTAGGAATCATTATTTCAGAAGTCATTGAAGGCACCAAGCTGGAGCTTCTGACTCAGACTAAGGCCGAGGACACTGTGAAAAGTCTCAGTGAGTATTGCCAATCCCTGGGTCAGACTGAGCAATGAGCAAACAACTTGCCGGAGCAACGCAAAACACTGTGGTATTTTCACAGAACTATATACAAGACCTTCACTCTGGGACGACAGCTCCGTCATACAGTAATCACAAGTATGCTGTTCTGAATGGATATGTGACCCTGCCAACCACCATCCCAAAGCAAATGGCTTCACCTCTTTTGTACTTCCAGTTGTTCTTTCTAAAGAAACTCCACGTGGGTTGCATACCCAGGGGAAAAAAGTAACAAAAATAATCTCGGAGCCCTTTAAAGTCATAAATTGCTGTATAGAAAGTCAACTGTGTATTTAAGTCTAAGAAGAAGTCTCCAGAGTGAGCTAGTATTGATGAGGACTCCTGATGCTTTGAGCCCAGGGTCCTGCCTTCCTAGTGGGTGTTCAGGTATTCAGTTACCGGGACCCAAAGAGAGGAGCAGAGGCAGGGACAGGTCTGGGTACTCGCCCACCTGGAGTGAGGGGTGGCTTGTGCTTTCCCTGCATTGGCATCGCACCTCCACAGCACTAGGCCTTGGCTGCAAGGATGACATGCTCCAGCTCTGGCTGCTGGGCCTAAATCCTGCTGTAGTCATAGATAATGGGACAGGAAAAAGAACGCAAGCTTTTTCCAGTGTGTTGGCTTAGCATCCTCCCAGCCCTAGAGAAGAATAGTGTTGAACTCATTCACATGAAACACCCATTGAGATTTACAAAGAAATACTCACTTGGGAACTCAATTGATAATAAAATGTGATGAGCATGTTGATTCTGCATGTTTGGTTTACAGTGTGCTTTTGCATCATTTGCTACCTGATCCTCCTTTGGAGCATGCCAGAAACAGATATTGCCCCATTTCAAAGATGAAGAAATTAGTGTCTCCCTCATACAGAGGCAGAAGCCACATGTCAGAAGCCGTATGCTGGGCAGATGTTAGAGATTTAAAATGAGAACTACCTGAATGGCCCTGGATGAAAACACGGTATTCTCAAAATAGGGCATTCATACCCCACCGAAATCAACTGTTCATTTGCGTACTCTGCATGATGGGTGCTGTGGGGCAGCATGTTCTTGCAGACCTGCAAAATTACTCATGAATTTATAAGATGCTCCTGAGTGGAAAGAGGCTGATGGCACCTATCCATTAAAAACAGCCTCAACACTAAGATTAGTGGGCTCCTTTTGTTTTTAACTCCAAGAATTCAGGGGCAGCAACAGATTTGCTCAGTAGATGGTTACAGCAAGGGGAGAGGGAGTAAGTGTCACAAGTAAGCTGATCTGCACGGTAAGAAAGGGGGGTGTTGCAAGGTAGGCCTAGGTCAGGGTCACACAGGTGCTGGCGCTGGAGTTCGTTTCCTGAACATCTGTGCTGAGCATAAAAACAGCCAGGACTGTGGGGAGAGAAATAACAAATCTCATGCTGCCTTAACAAAAACAACAAAATAAAGAACACTCCTGGTTTTTTTGCTATGTCTGTCATGCTAAATGACATCCCTGTCCCCAGGTTTAGCTATGTATTTTGCCACCTCATAAAACCTCAATCAAACTCCAGTTCTGTCCTGGCATCGACTTATGAAGCATCCTGGATCTCCAGATCTCCAGACCGAAAGAAAACAGCAAAGAGACAAGCCTCTCCGTCAGGACCTGGCTTTCTTTTTTGTCAGAATGAGACTAAATACAGATTGGACTATTCACTTGGGAATGCAACAGAGATCTGTCTTAAGGCACATTCCAAATACACAATCAGAAGGAAAGTATTTGTGTGCTTTTCTGCCCCGAGGAGAATGTGGAGAGAAAGAAAAGGTTACTGTTTCATGTGAAGGGATTTCCCCCTTCCCTGTGGCAGGCAGAGAACACATCATCCCACCTGGAACGTGAGTCATTTATGAAATGCTTGTTTTTAATTCGAGCTTCTCTACAACCTGACCAGTGTGTAGAAACCTACAAAGCTGACATACAAGTGGAGATTTATTTTCCGTGAGACGGGAACCAACAACGTCATAGCCAATAGTAACCCTAAAAATGAAAATGTGCCAATGCTTTTTATTGTTAAGGAAAAAAGAAAAAAACCCCTATTATTCTTCACAAGTGAAGAAGCCAACGCTCAGAACCCTCCGCTGCCTGCCAGTCTCACTCAAGGAGAAGCCCGCGTCTCTGTGACCTGAGTCTCTGTGACCTGCATCCGTCCTTCCTTCCCTGAGTTCATCTCCTACTTCTCTTTCTCTTAGGATGGTTTCACTCCAGGCACACTGGGAATATGCTTCCACCTCAAGACATTCAAATTTGCTATTCCCTCTGCCTGAACTGGTCTTGCCCCAAGCTTTGGTTTTTTCCTCCCATCTCACCTAATTCAAGAAAACTTCTTGACCATTAAGTTAATTCAGCTCCACCCCTTCTCTTTCCCCTACTTTGCAGCACTTACACTATGCGGCTCCCTCCCCAGAACTTAGGATAGTGCCTGCACTTATGAAGTGTTCAGTACGTTTTATAACGGAAATTTACTGTTTATTGAAGAGGTATCTTCCCAAATTATATTCAGCATAAAATATGATTCAACTGTCCACATAAGAGCAGGATGGGGCATTGAAAGTGCTCTACTTTATCTACTTAAGGCCTGGGCTCCACAAATCAAATCAGTGAATTATAACATAAAACCCTGGGTGCTTCCTAATCTCATAACCTCTTCCTACTCATACTCATGCCCCAAAGATGCCCTCTATCTACGAGACATACTGCATCCAAGAGAATCCAAGCCGGGGCAACTGAAAATCTTTGCGAAGTAATTTTATGAATAAAGTTGATTTCACTAAATAGCTTGTTATATCCTCCATTTGTTGAAGTACCCTTTATGTTGTGTCACTTATCTTTACAATTCAAATGGCCTACGGTCCTAGATACTTTAGAGTTTTGATTTTTTTAAGCAGCTAGAATATATGCAAATAAAAAGAGCTTAATTTTCAAAAGTTAAAAAGAAAAGCCAGTATTAAAGGAAACAATTGAGGCTATACTGCACAATGCCCCAAAAACCTGTGGGTCTGCTTACCTGTTAATCAAACAATTTTTTAAACCATAATATGAGATAAACACTTCATTTTTTTTTCACAGAATTGACAGCTCTTGGTCCTCCCAGACTGCATATTTGACACACTGTACACAAAGTTTAAAAATTGAAGGATGCTTTAAATAGCACAAAGCCCTATCTAAGACCTTCATCATGTATCTGAGATGCTCATGATGTTGGTAATGTTTCCCTTCAGTGGTAAACTCTTCAAGGTTCCAGCAGGGCAACCTGAACCTCCTGTGACAGCTGAGGTCCACAGCACTCAGGTAGTAAAGTCAGGGCTCCTCCACTTGCCCAGAGGCAGGCTTAAAAGACATTTGAAAGATGTCTGAAAATAATGTGGCATTTTATGTAAGTCTAATATCTAGAATTTCCAAAGCATTATATTCAGTGAAAAAAGTCAGACACAAAAAAATCTAAATAGTTTGATTCTATTAATATGAATTATCCAAAAAAGGAAAGTATATAGAGATAGAAAGTAGATTTCAGATTGTCTATGGCCAGGCGGGTGTTGTGGGAATAGAGGAACAAGCACACTTTCTAGGATGAAAATCATGTAACATTGGATTGTGTGGATGATTGGGTAGCTCTGCAAATACACTAAAGTTCATTGAATTATATATTTTAACTCTATGGATTTTATGATATGCAAGTTACATCTTGCTAAAGCTGTTTTTAAAAATCTGAGAAAAAAAACTCTAGTATCTATGTGAGCTCTTTATGTCTATATAGCTTATCGGGGCAGAGAAGGACCAGAAGAAAATGATGCTACTCTACAGTACTCATCATGCAAAATACTGTTTCTTTCCTGGGGCTGTGGAGGGAGTTGCAGGTGTGCCGAGCACGGCGCTAAAGTAAACACACTGACCTCCAGGCCACCCTGCCTGGGAACAAGCAGGCTCAGCTATTTAGGGCTCTCTCTGACCTCAGGGAAGCTGATTTAAGGCACTTCCTGTGTTTTAGGATAGTGCCTACCTGACAGGGTTGTTGTGAATACAAAATGTGTAAAGATTTTTGCTATCACTGCTATCTCTACAGTCTCTTCTGGTCATCCAATAAATAGTTTTCTGTATACGCCAAGATATGATAAAAAGTTGAAAGCACTCTCCTAGCCAAGAGTCAAATTGCATTATGTCTGAATTGTGCTCTATGACAAGTCATATTATAAGTAGTACATTATTTTATTTAATGAATGTGATAATGTATGAGAAAAAAGTAAGTGAGCTACATAAAATGATTTTTCTCAAAAATAAGGTTGGAGGTCACCTAGGAACACACTGCTAAGGATCTACTGAACTCATATTTTCGTTATAATCTAACAAGTATTAACACCATAAGAGTACTTTGTCTACTCAGCAAGTAGAATTGGGTTGGGTAGATTAGTGTGTCTTTTAAAAAATACTGTAGTTTTCTCATGAAATGAAGTAGTATCCAGCAGGGATCCAAACTATATATGAGGCAACAAAATATGATTAAAAGCTTTTTAATGAAAGCGCTGTAAACAGCATTTCCCTTCTGTTTTAGAGTATCTCAAATACAAAATTAGCAAGCCCCAGAGAGCGGAATTCCTGCTAGAGGAGAGATGAAAGGTTAACTGTCTAAAAAGGAGAGAATATGTTTGACATATTCTATTTAGAAAATAAAAGAGTTTCCTAATAAAAGCGGAGCCCCACTTGATGTGCCTAATGCTCCTTCAGTGTTTGCATACACAACCGAGTAATTAGAAAGTCCCACAAAAAAAAAAAAAAAAAAGTGAATAAAAAGCCATTGCAGACATCAACGCCTTGTTTACCAGGCTTGCTGAAGGCCCCCGGAGGTCAGTGTGACTGACGGGATTTTGGTGTTGGTAGGAGGGTTGATAATGCACACACATCTCTTGAGAGCAGAGCTCCTAAGTCTGGACCATGCTTAATAGAAGGGCAGCCACTATGAAGAACAATGTAACGGGCGAAGCCTGGGGGACTGGTGGGCAGAAGGATTTTCAAAGATTGCCAATGACATTCCCAGTCTACTAGCGCCCATTGGGAAGCTGAGGTACACCATGCCAAAGGAAAAAGAAAGAAAGAAAAGAAAACTAAAAATTCCCAGGGCAAGGATCTTCCTTTGCCAAAGACAGGCACCCCATGGCCATTTCCATTAGGTACACTTCAGTAACCCCAGCTCCCAAAAGCATCTTTAGATGCTGCTGAAGCTGCCGTCATTTTGGAAAAGCAACACTGGTTTCCATAATGTATGGCAATGTTATTTTCATTAGATGCGTCTGACAGGCAAATAACCACAGCTTCGAATCACAGAGCTACATTGATTTTAATCTCCTTGTCATACTAATGAAAAGTATTTTCTGTATTTCCAATTATTAAAAGGAATCATGTTAATTATTCCCAAAGTGCTTACCCTTGAAGATCCCTGTGACCCAAATTTAACAATAGTATCAAGCCTCTTTCATTTGATATAATGATGTTTGGAATTTGTGGTCAGAGAGTCAATCTATTTCTGTAATGTCATTAAATTAGTTTAATGATTATGACTTCGGCCAAGAAAGATGCCCCTCTTCTGGAATCATAAAGACAGCTGCCCCACGAACTTGCGCTATCCTGTCACTGTGCTGAATTTCCACTCACTAATGAGACCGTCTGCTGTCCGTGTACGGGTTTATTCACCCAAAATCCCTCACTCTAAAAGTCAGAACCCGGCAAGCAGAATCATAGTGCAATTACTGATTCTGCTTCACAGAACATCAATTAAGTCTACAAGTTTCTATATGCTGAAATGCAGATTTTCATAAAATGTAATATTTACCTTTCCATGACCCCTTTCTCTGAAAACACAAGGCCATTTCTTGAGGCAAAAGAATAAAAATAATCTTGTCTTGACAAGGTCATACCAGGTTTTCCTAGCTTAATCCT